>MJUU01002735.1:10028-32600 GCA_002080025.1 Modiolus philippinarum | reverse complement strand
CCCCCCCCCCCCCCCCCGTCTATGTATTGTGTATTTAATGTGTGATTGTTATGTGTCGGTTTCAAAAGCTTGTGAGAGCTTATGTTGTAATGTTATGTATTGTAACGACGTTAAATAAAGCTTTTTGTATTTTGTATATTTGTAATCGGAACCAAAACTTGGTTACAATAAGTCCTTGGGTGATCCTTTTCAAAGTTTGGCATTCAGTTACGTTCCCTCCTCTTACCAGATGGCCACCAGCCGAGAACATAGTCCATCGAGCTTATTGGAACCAAAGGTAGTCACAATAGCCCATGCGTGGTCCCTTTCCATGTTCGTGTCGCGTCCTGAGTGAGGTCGCGTCCAAGACTGGGTCTTAAGTTTATTTCTCCGGGTCCAACCGGGCGTCTTTTAGTATGAACCAAATTACACTTGTTTACTTCCGGTAGGGCAGGAAACAAACAAAACAACAAATATGCATTTAGCTCCCTGAATTATCAATTTTGCTGTAGGAACGGGTAAATAATATGAAATACTCATACCCAGCAAACATCTTCCCACTGCATATGTCGCAATTTTGATACCTAGAGAGTGAAAGTACAATCCCAAGTGCATACTTTACATTCCATTCATCCCCGGCATAAAAAGGTTTCAACCCAGGCGTCTACAATATATGTACGTACAGATAAAACGCAACATTGCTACCATCGACTTTTATCCAAAGTATGCATATTTATGAAAAAAATACCACTATAAAAAACAGAAAAGAAAGACAACTCTAAAACATCATCACTTCCACCTCTTAAGAGTAATATAGGCTTAAAATTATTGCAGTTGGAGTTAACATATGTGTTATGATCTCATGGTCATTTACTCCATATCCTTTAGTATAATATTGGATTTATACATGTGATAAGGTCAGGATGCCAATGCAGGAGATCTCCCTCCAAAAACCAGGAGATTGAGGGGTCAATGAGGGAGATTTTTTCAGGTCGATTTTAGCAGACGATTTTTACTCTTCGATGGTTCTAATAGTGTGTTATATGAGTACATGATATGAAACAGATCAAACATTAACCATATTTTTATGATTTACTAGGGTTATTAGACAGTTCTTAATGGAGAGATGTATAGTCTCAACCCTTCTCCTTCCCTTTGGCATTAACTAGCTAGCTCAGGATTGAAATGAATGTAATTTATAGTACATTTAATGTAATTATCCTAATTAGAGTAGTTTTGAAACAAAAAATTATTGGGATTATTTTATATAAATGTTTCTAATATTATTTCATTGAGTATACTAATATTTTTAAATTTGCAAATATTTAAACAATATATAGTAAAATCCAATAAAAATTCTTAAAAGTGATGTAACTTTTCATTTCTGAAGAATTGATAGATGATTTTAAGTAAAGGTAACACTAGAAAGGTTTTTTGGTCTATGTTTTACACACTATAAGGGGAAATAACTCTGGACATCACTTGCCTAATTGAACCATCCGAAGTTTTGACCTGGTTTATCCGTTTTACTTCTTGAAATTGTGACTACCAGGGCTTATAACATTAAACAATCAGTTTATTGTTTAATATATGTGTATTACATGTCCTAAATTCCTTAACTGGGCTTTCACATGCCACTTTGACTTATGTAAACATGGTGACTCGTAAAACAAAATGGCGATAATTAAATCATGGCCATGTTGCTGGAGGCTATAAATGACACCTGTGATTATTTAAAACAACAAAATATCATTAATTACCTTTAAATTCAATGAGAAATCAACTAAGCGCAACTGATTGACAGGCACTATAGGTTACACAACTGTTTACTTTTCACATTATTTTCAACAACTGAAATACGGGAGTTTTACAGCCAAATCCGTTAGGACAAATTTCAGGTCTTAAAAACTGGAGACTCCTGCAGGATCCGGGAGCTATCACATGTATGTTGGATTAAATTTGATTCCTCCTTATCAGAAAAAGTAACTTGCCATTCAACTCTAATAAAAAAAATATTACCTTAAACTCGTTATACCTTAAAATCTGAAGAAATGTTAAGGCAGTGACATGCCAATGCAAAACTATTGCAAAAAGTGAAATTTTTATGTGCATTTCAATTCTTCTAGAATCAGGATCTGTTTTAAAAAAAATTATAGAATGAATTTCTGGACAAATTTTCATAAAATTTGCATTTTAAAAGGAACTTGGCATGTAGTTTCATACAGTAATTTAGAAATAATTTAAGGAATAGGAGTAATTATTTTTTTTTAGTAGAAATTAACGAGGAATTAAAATTTCTAACATCTGATTTACTATAGATATATAATACATTTTGACACCAAAATTTTCTGTTTGTGTTTAAATCTTGACAGTTTGAAAACCACAGATCATACAAAATATTCCAAAATTGTTGTAATGAACTATATATCAACAGAAAAAAGAAGGTAAATGGGAAATGTGTCAAAGAGACAACGACCCAAAGGGGAGTAATAACAATGCATTTTTTTATGAAAATCAGTCCAGAAATGAATGCTATAGAATTTTTTAAACAGAACTAGTTTAAACTAGACTAATGACTGTCGGCAACGACAGTGATCCCCACAATCCCTGTTTGACACAGAAAACAGCTATAGACCCTTGGTATAATTTTTCTAAGTAACATTTTTGAAATTAAAGTATTGACAGTCACTATTTTTACCATAAGGAATTAATAATGATTAAAGAATATATGGTTGTTAGGCAGAATTCCAAAAAATAAGTAGTCTTTAAGACTTTCAAGAATTTTACCAAACCTGGAATCATTTATTTTGGAGATCAAATTGGTGAATTGTTTCTTCTAATTCTAACAATTTTTTTAACTTTGGTTTCAATGTAGAATTCCCAAAATATGTGGTCTTTGACACTTTCAGGAAATTTACCAAAATTGGAATAAAATATTTTTGAAATTCAATAGGTGAAAATGATTGCCCTAGTGAAAACAAACCCTAACAGCATGGTTGTTAGGTAGAATTCCAAAAAATATGTGGTTTTGACACTTTCAGGAAATTTACCAAAATTGGAATCAAATTTTTTTCAAATTCAATTGGTGAAAATGATTGCCCTAATGGAAACAAATCCTAACAGTATTGTTGCTAGGTAGAATTCCCAAAATATGTGGTCTTTGAAACTTTCAGGAAATTTACCAAAATTGGAATCAAATATTTTAGAAACCCAATTGGTGAAAATGATTGACCTAATCAAAACAAATGCTAAAAGTATGGTTGCTAGGAAGAATTCTAAAAAATCAGTGGTCTTTGAGACTTTCAGGTAATTTACCAAAATTGGAATCAAGAATTTTTTAAATCCAATTGTTAGAAATGATTGTCCTAATTGAAACTGATCCTAAAAATATAGTTGATAGGTAGAATTTAAAAAAATAAGTGGTCTTTGAGACTTTCAGGAAATTTACCAAATTTGGAATCAACTAATTTTGGAAATCAAATTGGTGAAATGATAGCCCTAGTAAGAATCAAAGCATATCCTAACAGTATGGTAACTGGGTAGAATTCCAAAAAATAAGTGGTCTTTGAGACTTTCAGGAAATTTACCAAAATTGGAATCAAGAATTATTGAAATTCAATTGTTAAAAATGATTGTCCTAATCAAAACTAATCCTTTAAATATAGTTGATAGGTAGAATTCCAAAAAATACATGGTCTTTGACACTTCAGGAAATTTACCAAAATTGGAATCAAATATTTTTCAAATTCAATTGGTGAAAATGATTGCCCTAATGGAAACAAATTCTTACAGTATGGTTGCTAGGTAGAATTCCAAAAAATATGTGGTTTTTGACATTTTCAGGAAATTAACCAAAATTGGAATCAAATATTTTTGAAATCCAATTGATGAAAATGATTAACCTTTATCAAAACAAATGCTAAAAGTATGGTTGCTACATAGAATTCCAAAAAATAAGTGGTCTTTGAGACTTTCAGGATATTTACCAAAATGGGCATCACATTTTCTAATTCTAAGATTTCAGAATTTTTATTGTTTCCAAATACTTGCTAAAATATAAGATTATATGCCAAAATGTCCAAAAATATCAGTCTATGACATTTTCAGGAAATTTACCAAAGTTGGAACCAGAATCAAAATTCTGAAAGCTTATTGCGCATCTACAGACTATATGCAACAATTCTGCAACAAAATTAAATCAATAAATCCAAAAATGTAGGATGAGTTTGCGTCGCATGCCATATGTATCACAATCCACATTTTGTGGTCTTTGTCAAATCGACATCTTAGGGCCTCTTGTTTGCATCAAGATAAATATACAAAATCCGAAAGCTTATTGCGCATCTACAGACCATATGCAACAATTCTACAACAAAATTAAAACCCTAAATCAAAAAATGTAGGAGGAGTTTGCATTGCATGCCACATGTGTCAAAATGGACATCTTGGGCCTCTTGTTTGCACCAAGACCAATATCAAAAATCCGAAAGATTATTGCGCATCTGCAGCATATATACTAGAGTAATGACTGTCGGAAATGACAGTGATCCCCGCACCCCCTGTTGGCACAGAAAACAGCTCTAGACCCTGGGTATAATTTTTCTTAACATTTTTGAAATTAAACTATTGACAGTCACTATTTTTACCATATGAAATTAAAGAATATATGGTTGTTAGGCAGAATTCCAAAAAATAAGTAGTCTTTGAGACTTCCAGGAATTTTACCAAACTTTGAATCATATATTTCGGAAATCAAATTGGTGAGATGTTTCTTCAAATTCTAACAAAATTTTTAACTGTGGTTCAATGTAGAATTCCAAAAATTAGTGGTCTTTGACAATTTCAGGAAATTTACCAAATTTGGAATCAATTATTTTGGAAATCGAATTGGTGAAAATGATTGACCTTATCAAAACAAATGCTAACAGTTTGGTTGCTAGGTAGAATTCCAAAAAATTTGTGGTCTTTGACACTTTCAGGAAATTTACCAAAATTGGAATCAAATATTTTTGAAATTCAATTGGTGAAAATGATTGCCCTAATGGAAACAAACCCTAACAGTATGGTTGCTAGGTAGAATTCCCAAAAATATGTGGTCTTTGACACTTTCAGGAAATTTACCAAAATTGGAACCACCTATTTTAAAATTCAATAGGTGAAAATGATTGCCCAAATGGAAACAAATCCTAACAGTATTGTTGCTAGGTAGAATTCCAAAAATAAGTGGTCTTTGAGACTTTCAAGATATTTACCAAAATTGGAATCACATTTTTGAATTCTAAGATTTCAGAACTTTTATTTTTTCCAAATACTTGCGAAAATATAAGGTTATATGCCAAAATGTCCAAGAATATCAGTCTTTGACATTTTCAGGAAATTTACCAAAGTTGGAACTGGAATCAAAATTCTGAAAGCTTATTGCGCATCTACAGACTATATGCAACAATTCTATAACAAACTTAAATCCCTAAATCCATAAATGTAGGAGGAGTTTGTGTCACATGCCACAAGTGTAAAAATTGACATCATGGGGCCTCTTGTTTGCACCAAGACCAATATCGAAAATCCGAAAGCTTATTGTGCATCTGCACGCTATATGAAACAATTCTACAACAAAATTAAATCCCTATATCCAAAAATGTAGGAGGAGTTTGAGTCACAAGAAAAGTGTGACAGACGGACAGACGGACAGACGGACAGACGGACGGACAGACGGAGGGTATAACATTATCCCCGAACTTTCTTCGAAAGTGCGGGGATAATTAAATCCCTAAATCCATAAATGAAGGAGGAGTTTGTGTCACATGCCACATGTGTAAAAATTGACATCATGGGGCCTCTTGTTTGCACCAAGACCAATATCNTATATGCAACAATTCTACAACAAAATTAAATCCCTAAATCCAAAAATGTAGGAGGAGTTTGAGTCACAAGAAAAGTGTGACGGACGGACGGACGGACGGACGGACAGACGGAGGGTATAACATTATCCCCGAACTTTCTTCGAAAGTGCGCGTATAAAACGTACGAGTTTGCGTCGCATGCCACATGTGTCAAAATGGACACCTTTGGGTCTCTTGTTTGCACCAAGACCAATATCAAAAATCCACAAGCTTATTGCCCATCTGCAGCATATATGCTACAATTCTATAACAAAACTAGAGTAATGACTGTCGGAAACGACAGTGATCCCCGGACAGACGGAGGGTATAACATTATCCCCGAACTTTCTTCGAAAGTGCGGGGATAAAAATGTAGGAGTTTGTGTCGCATGCCACATGTGTCAAAATGGACACCTTTGGGCCTCTTGTTTGCACCAAGACCAATATCAAAAATCCACAAGCTTAATGCGCATCTGCAGCATATATGCTACATGTACAATTCTATAACAAAACTAGAGTAATGACTGTCGGAAACGACAGTGATCCCCGCACCCCCTGTTTGACACAGAAAACAGCAATAGACCTTGGGTATAATCTTTCTTAACATTTTTGAAATAAACTATTGACAGTCACTATTTTTACCATAAGGAATTAAAGAATATATGGTTGTTAGGCAGAATTCCAAAAAGTGAGTAGTCTTTAAGACTTTCAGGAATTTTACAAAACTTGGAATCATATATTTTGATAATCAAATTGCTGAAATGTTTCTTCTAATTCTAACAAATTTTTTAACTATGGTTTCAAATGTAGAATTCCAAAAAATTAGTGGTCTTTGACAATTTCGGGAAATTTACCTAATTTGGAATCAATTATTTTTGAAATCCAATTGGAGAAAATGATTAACCTTATCAAAGCTAATCCTAACAGTATTGTTGCTAGGTAGAATTCCAAAAAATATGTGGTTTTTGACACACACAGGAAATTTACCAAAATTGGAATCAAATATTATTCAAATTCAATTGGTGAAAATGATTGCCCTAATGGAAACAAATCCTAACATTATTGTTGCTAGGTATAATTCAAAAAAATATGTGGTCTTTGACACTTTCAGGAAATTTACCAGATTTGGAATCAAATATTTTTGAAATCCTATTGGAGAAAGTGATTAACCTTATCAAAGCAAACGCTAAAAGTATGGTTGCTAGGTAGAATTCCAAAAAATAAGTGGTCTTTGAGACTTTCAGGATATTTTCCAAAATTGGAATCACATTTTCGAATTCTAGGATTTCAGAATTTTTATTTTTTTCCAAATACTTGCCAAAATATAAGATTATATTCCAAAATGTCCAAAAATATCAGTCTTTGACATTTTCAGGAAATTTACTAAAGTTGGAACTGGAATCAAAATTCTGAAAGCTTATTGCGCATCTACAGACTATATGCAACAATTCTGCAACAAAATTAAATCCATAAATCCAAAAATGTAGGATAAGTTTGCGTCGCATGCCATATGTGTCACAATCCACTTTTTGTGGTCTTTGTCAAATCGACATTTTGGGGCCTCTTGTTTGCATCAAGATAAATATAAAAAATCCGAAAGCTTATTAGGGCCCCGCATCAAGATGCGGGTGCCTTATAGTTTTCACTTTGTCTGTCTGTCTGTCTGTCCGTCCGTCCGTCTGTCCGTCAACAATTTTTCTGTCACAGATTTCTTGGCTTCTATACGTGGGAATTATTTGAAATTTGGTCTGAAGCTTAAAAATGATGAGTTGTATTATGTAAGCAATTTTCAAGTTTGTCGGGCGCCCACTTCCTGTTTGCCGATACTTTGAATTTTTACTAAAAACTAAATTTTCGTCGCAGATTTCTTGGCTTCAACTGGAGGGAATGATTTGAAAGTTGGTCTGAAGCTTGGAAATGATGAGTTGTATTGTGTAAGCAATTTTCAAGTTTGTCGGACATCCACTTCCTGTTTACCGATACTTTGATTTTTTACTATAAACCAAATTTTCTGTCAAAGATTTTTTGGCTTCTACTGAAGGGAATGCTATGAAATTTGGTCTGAAGCTTAGAAATGATGAGTGGTATTGTGTAAGCAATTTTCAAGTTTGTCGATACTTTGAATTTTTACTAAAAACCAAATTTTCTGTCAAAGATTTCTTGGCTTCTGCTGAAGGGAATGATTTGAAATTTAGTCTGAAGCTTGAAAATGATGAGTTGTATTGTGTAAGTAATTTTCAAGTTTGTCGGACATCAATTTTCTGTTTACCGACACTTTGATTATTTACTATAAACCAAATTTTCCGTCAAAGATTTTTTGGCTTCTACTGAAGGGAATGATTTGAAATTTGGTCTGAAGATTGGAAATGATGAGGTGTATTGTGTAAGCAATTTTCAAGTTTGTCCGTTGCCCACTTCCTGTTTGCCAATACTTTGAATTTTTACACACAAAAAAAACAAATTTTCATCACAGATTTCTTGGCTTCAACTGGAGGGAATAATTTGAAATTTGGTCTGAAGCTTTGAAATGATGAGTTGTATTGTGTAAGCAATTTTCAAGTTTGTCGGACATTCACTTCCTGTTTGCTGAGACTTTGAATTTTTACTAAAAACAAAACTCCGTAACAGATTTCTTGGCTTCTACTGGAGGGAATGATTTAAAATTTGGTTTGAAGCTTTTACATGGTAAGTTGTATTGTGAAAGTGGTTTTCAAATTTGTCGAACATCCACTTCCTGTTTGCCAATACTTAGACTTTTTATTATAAACCAAATTATCTTCATAAGATTTTTTTACTTGTATCAGCTTGGAATGATTTGATATTAAGTCTGAAGCTGAGAAATGACATGGTTTGGTAAAACTTCAAGAAATCACTGTATTTAGCAAATTACTGTATCAACACATTTGTGTGTCAAACAGAATGTGAATCCACACTTACCCCAATTTTACTTTTGCCTGGAATTTAAGATCGAAATTGCGGGCCCTTCCAACAACGCCAGTTTCGACATGCTCTAGTTGTGCATCTACAGACCATATGCAACAATTCTACAACAAAAGTAAAACCCTAAATCCAAAAATGTAGGAGGAGTTCGCGTCGGAATGCCACATGTGTCAAAATGGAAATCTTGGGGCCTCTTGTTTGCACCAAGACCAATATCAAAAATCCGAAAGCTTATTGCGCATCTGCAGCATATATGCAACAGTTCTATAACAAAATTAAAACCCTAAATCCAAAAATGTAGGAGTTCGCGTCGCAAGGATGTGTTACAGACGGATGAGGCCAACGACAATATCCCCGAACTTTCATTTGAAAGTGCGGGGATAATTAAAACCCTTAATCCAAAAATGTAGGAGGAGTTCATATCGCAAGGATGTGTGACGGACAGATGGACGGACAGACAGACAAGGCCAACGACAATATCCCTGAACTTTCATTTGAAAGTGCGGGGATAATGACTGTCAGAAACAACTGTGATCCCTGCACCCCCTATTTGACACAGAAAACAGCTATAGACCCTGGGTAAAATTTTTCTGAACATTTTTGAAATTAAACTATTGACAGTCACTATTTTTACCATAAGGAATTAAAGAATATAAATGGTTGTTTAGTTAGGCAGAATTCAAAAAAATAAGTAGTCTTTGAGACTTTCAGGAATTTTACCAAATTTGGAATCATATATTTTGGAAATCAAATAGGTGAAATGTTTCTTCCAATTCTAACAATTTTTTTAACTTTGGTTCCAATGTAGAATTCCAAAAATTAGTGGTCTTTGACAATTTCAGGAAATTTACCAAATTTGCAATGACAATTATTTTGGAAATCCAGTCGGTGAAAATGATTGACCTTATCAAAACAAATGCTAAGAGTATGGTTGCTAGGAAGAATTCCAAAAATAAGTCACTTAGTGGTCTTTGAGACTTTCAGGTAATTTACCAAAATTTGAATCAAGAATTTTTGAAATCCAATTGTTAAAAGGTAAAAATGATTGTCCTAATTGAAACTGATCCTAAAAATATAGGTGATAGGTAGAATTTCAAAAAATAAGTGGTCTTTGAGACTTTCAGGAATTTTACCAAATTTGGAATCAACTAATTTTTGAAATCCAATTAGTGAAAATTATTTCCCTAATCAAAACATATCCTAACAGTATGGTTACTGGGTAGAATTCAATTCATCTTTGAATATTTTCTGGAAAATGGGTAGAACAAACCTTGTCAGCACATGTTCTCCTAAACGGCTAATTTGATTTTGATGAAATGTAAAACAGTAGTAGTACATCATCTGAAGATGTGCATGAAGTTATATAATTTGTGCCTGAAATTTTGAAGGGGAGGTAATGAGTCTTTGAATATTTTTTGCAAAAAAGGGGGAACAAACCTTGTCAGAGCATGTTCTCCTAACCTGTTGCTTAGATTTTGATGAAATGTTACACAGTTGTAGTACACCACCTGAAGATGTGCATGAGATAATATGGTTGCTGCCTGAAATTTTGAAGGGGAGATAATTTGTCTTTGAATATTTTCTGTTAACAGGGGGGATGAACCTTGTCAGCTCATGTTCTCCTAAATGGCTGCTTGGAATTTGATGAAATTGTTACATAGTTACAGTACACCACCTGAAAATGTGCCTGAAATTTTGAAGGGGAGATAATTAGTCTGAATATATTCTGGAAAAGGGCGGGATGAATCTTGTTAGCACATGTTCTCCTAAACGACAACTTTGAAGATATGATTGAAGTTATTTAGTTGGTGCCCAAAATTTTTTTTTCTGGAAAAAGGGCAGAACAAACCTTTTCAGCGCATGTTCTCCTAAACGGCTGATTTGATTTTGATGAAATGTTACACAGTTGTAGTACACCATCTGAAGATGTGCATGAAGTAATATGGTTGCTGTCTGAAATTTTGATTGGGAGATGATTTGTCTTTGAATATTTTCTAAAAAAAGGGTAAGGGGGTGATCCTTGTCAGCGTAGGTTTTCCTAAACCACTGCTTGGATTTTGATGAAATGTTGCACAGTTTTAGTACACCACTGAAGATGTGCATGAAGTAATATGGTTGCTATCCGAAATTTTGAAGAGGAGATAATATGTCTTTTAATATTTTCAGGAAAAAAAGGGGGAGGGTATATAATTTTGTTCATACTTGTATTGTATCCACATTTGTGCTGTGTCCACAACTGTATTGTGTCCACACGCTCTTAAATTTACACTTGCCATATTGATTCAAGGTTCAATTAGCGGGGGGTATACCTGGCTGCCATTTGGCGACAGCTCTAGTTTTATTAGCCCAGGACTATATTGTTGACCAAATTAACAGAATATTTTAGTAGCCACCTGGGTTACTGGTTCTAAAATTTCAGTAGCCCAGGTCAAATTTTAGGGGTTTTGGGCCCCGGTAATTTGCATGCCAGGGATAATGTACAACATACATGTAGTTATAGATTTATAGTAAAACTAATTTGAGAAGTCAATTATTGGGAAAATATTCCATAGAAGGATATTTATGAAAACATTTTTTTTCCCTTTTCTTAAGCGTTCCCTATCAGGACTTTTTTGAAAAATTATTATATGCCTCTCTTTCATAAGCCAGATAAAAAAATAAAGATTCTTGTTTAAAACATGGTTATAAAATTAGGATTCTTAGCAAACTGAGATCATTTAAAAAGAAAATCGTGTAGCTTCAGGAATAACCACCCGAAATACATGTGGAAAAGTATGCAAGAAGACAATTTAATCGTCATGCATTTACATTGCCCAGTACTATTATATCTAAAACAAACTGACTGTTGTACACCGCAGAATCTGGCTTACCTGGTCAGTTGCTTAAAAAAAGACAGGAAACACCTAGCGAGAATGACTGCAAAAGCCAGCTGTATTGTTCATTTGATTTTAGGGGGAACCAAACCTCTATTTTCTCTGTGTGTGTAAAAAATAAACTAATAAAACCCAATACATGTAGATTTCTAACTACAAAATCACTATATTGGATCAAAAAGGAATTAGACAAAGCATAATTTTAACAGTTTGTTACCTAAAAAGTTTATTTTTTGGGAAGTTTTTAGCTCAGCTGGCTATGCCAGGGTGAGCTTTTGCCATCACTTTGCATCCTTCTTCCGTCCGTCCGTCGTCAGCTCACTTTCAAAAATCTTCTCCTCTGAAACCGCTGGGCCAAATGCAACCAAACTTTAAGTGAATCATCACTAGGATATCTAGTTTCAAATTTGTTATTTTCATGGCCACAAGTCAAAAAACATGGCCACTGTTACTAAAAATAGAACATGGGGTAAATTGCAGTTTTTGGCTAATAACTGGAAAACCATTACAGATATCAAAAATGTGATGGGGTAACAATGATCAGCATGATGAGATCTACCCACTGTGCAATTCTGAAGAAAATCTGAAAATTCATCTCTGAGTTATAGCCCTTTTCCATAAAATTTTCAAATTTTTGCATTTTTAGTTCGCCTCAACGAAGTTCAGGAGGACTATTGGAGTACCCCCGGCGTCTACGTCTACGTCCGCGTCCGCGTCAGATTCAGTCACTATACATGGTAGGATCATGTAACCTTGCATATGCATGCATCTCTGATGGTAGGTCAGGATCCAGGCAAAATTAGGTTTTGACCTACATTTTCCGCTTGAACAACTTACATACAAGTTTACGTCCGAGTTCAGATCTCAGTCACTGTACATGGTAGGATCATGTAACCTTGCATATGCATGCATCTCTGATGGTAGGTCAGCATCCAGCCAAAATTAGGTCACCTACCTATATTTTCCGCTTGAATGACTTACATTCAAGTTTATGTCCAAGTTCAGATCTCAGTCACTATACATGGTAGGATCATGTAACCTTGCATATGCATGCAACTCTTATGGTAGATCAGCATCCAGGCAAAATTGGGTTACTCTGACAATGTGCCATAACGAGGCGAACTCTGTAATCGTTGATTACCTATGTTTTATTTCAAAAAGTGTAACAGATAGAGGTCAAGTGTAAATTGCTAAAATGTACAGCATATCAAGATCTACCCACCCTGAAATTTTGAAGAAAATCCATTAATCCTTGTAGGAGTTATTGCCCTTTTTCACCAAATTTTTTAAATTTTCATATTTTTCGTCTTTTATTTACAAAACTATAGAAGATGAAGGTTAAGTGTAAATTGATGAAATGTTTGCCATGCTGTGGCAACTTCAAAACTGATGTTGAAAATTGTTCCTTGACCGCCATTTTCAAAATGGCCACCAAAAAAGGGGGATAATTCAACATTGTTGGATTTCAATGATATTTGATTTCCAAATAGATATTGATGTTGCGACTTCAAAACCGGTGTTGAAAATTGTTCGTTGACTGCCATTTTCAAAATGGCCGCCAGAAAAGGCGGGCAATGACATTTGGTTTCCAAATAGGTCTTGATGTCGCAACTTCAAAACTGATGTTAAAAATTGTTCGTTGAATGGCCGCCAAAAAAGACGGGAAAATTCAGCATTGTCTGATTTCAATGAAATTTGGTTTCCAAATAGATACTGATGTTGTGACTTCAAACCGATATTGAAAATTATTTGTTGACTGCCATTTACAAAATGACGTCTTGACTTCATATCTGGTGTTGAAAGTGGTCCTTAGCAAGAACGTTTTTTGTCAAATAAGCCCAACAAAGAAATATAGCAAAACATGATCAGACTTTAAATACAGTTCAAGATATTGGTGGTGTTCTAGCTAAGAAAGTTTGAGAAACTGAATTCAACTGTATAACTTACAATGTTACCTTGATTGTGGCAACTGAAAGCCAGGTGAGCAATACAGGCTCCTGGGAGCCTCTGGTTTGGAAATGTCTATTAAAGAATTTAAATTTTTTTCGGAAATGTCCAGTGCTCAAATATTCATCAGTGACCGAACAATTCAGTAATTCACAAATTTGTTACAGCACGTTCTAGTGAATTATAGAGTTTTTCGGTCAAAAAATGAATATTGTCAATAATTGAATGAATAAATAAAAGGATATGGAGTAAATGTACATGAGACAAAATCCCTATAAATACATTGTAAGATTATGCAAGTGGAACAACGCTTTAATTGTTGTTCTTCATCTTGAAGTCATCATGAGGCCTTCAACAAAGAGCAAACACTCCTACCTCATAGTAAGTTGAAGATAGCCCCTAGTACTGGTTTGAGCGGAAATCACTTGCTAAATGCTGAACAATGCTATATCAATGTATCTATTTTGTCATAGATGCAGGGTTGTCAACAAGCATAACTTCGAAACTTGGCAAGTAAAATAGGGAGATGTTGGCAATACATGTATATATATAGATGGCCAGAAAAATAGTTTATTTTTGCAAAACAAGAAATCCCAGATTAGTTGTATTTTTTATACCCCCATCTAATAACAGACATATGATGGTATACCAATGTCAGATTGTCCATCTGTCTGTTCGTCGGTTTCATATGTTGCACTCTAACTTGACAACCATTAGACCAATTCACTTCAAACTTTGCAGAGGTATTGGGTATGATGGCCTCATGATCTGTATACTTTTTCGTTAATATTCGATTTTTCTTGTAGGAGTTATGGGACTTTATTTGTCAATTTTAGGCAATTTTTTACATGTCGTGCTCTAACTCGACAACCCTTTGGTCAATTCACTTCTAATTTGTAGATGTATTGGATATGAAGGACTTACAATCTGTATACTTGATTTTTCCTGTAGGAGTTACAGGATTTTATTTGTCAATTTAAAGCCATTTTTTTTAACATGTTGCGTTCTAACTTGACAACCCTATGTCCAATTCACTTCAAACTTTGTAGAGGTATTGGATGATGGCTCATGGTCTGTATACTTTCTGGTGAAATTTCAATTTTTCTTGCAAAAGTTATAGGACTTTATTTTTCAAATTAAAGGCATTTTTATCCATACATCATGTACATAACAAGATCTATTTGATTAATAGTTTGATCAGCTCACATCAAACTTTGCAGATTGATTAATTAAAGAGATATATCAAGCTGAATTAGGCAGTTATAGGTGCATTCTAAATTGAGAATTACTTAAAGTTTTGAAGTGGTGACGACAGGTATATCATGCAACTTAGCGCAGATGTTTATTATATTATATAGATTTATTTTCAACTACCTGTAGTTTAGATTTGATTCATATGGGAAATATTTTTTTGTTTCAATCTGTGCAGACATCTTTACATAACGAAGACGTTGACGACGGTAATTATTACGTCACTTCCAAGAGTGACAGATTGATAGTTATTTTCACTAAATGAAATATAAGTTTTGTCCATTCACTCAGAAATTTCTTTGTTATCTATTATATGGTGATGAAAATTTTATGAAACATCAAATAAGATTTTTATGATATACAATACAGAGTGTGATATTGATCCTATACTATGTTTTTAAGTTTCAGTGGAATAGTGTAATTCTGTATTAAACAATGTAGGGACTAGTTTATAATTTGCTCATAATTGGAAGACATCAACATGGACTATATACCAGAAAGTCCGTATGAGCGCATGCGACCAATGAGGGAGAACTTTCAGTTAAGATTGAATACATTTTCAAACTGGCCACAGAGTAGTCCAGTTAAACCTCTAGATCTTGTGAGAGACTACTTTTATTACATAGGAATTGAGGACAAATGTCAGTGTACATACTGTGGGGGTGTTCTTGGTGGCTGGATGCCCGGTGACAATGTCCACCGTGAACACAGAAAGCATTTTCCTGACTGTCCGTTCATACAGCAGTGTTTACAAAATCCTCAGCCAATCATGTTGCCACAGTCAATGAATCAAAGTGACATTTCACAAGGTCATCAGTTTGGAAATCCCATTAGTAGTGAACCTATGGAAACTGGTTCATCCAGCCAGCCACAAACTCCTGCTGACAAACCTGGGGTAACCAGGCCAAAGTATAGAGAATATGCTTTAGAACAGACAAGATTATCATCATTTACTGGTTGGCCATCACAGATGAAACAGAAACCAGAAGATCTATCTAAATCTGGATTTTTCTATCTTGGTAAGTTTACTACATTGTATCTATGCTAATCTATATTGAACAAAGTATTTGCATTATATTTCAGCGACACAGCCGCCTTCATCAGATGGAAACAAAAATGTCACTAGATACAGAATAAACAATGTTACGTCATAGATAACGTTAATCTTGATCTTGATACTTTACACAAATTGTTAACAGAAAAAATGCTGATGTATAGAAAAAGATAGAAACGCCAATATACAGTTACTGTTTTATATTAAATATATAATATAATGCAAATACTTTGTTCAATATTTTTACTCTCCATGAAGAAACATTTTGTTTCATTATGCTAATTTAGGTAAGTCATTGACAGGCTGAACATAGATACCGTAAAAACTTGGAAATTTTCGCACTGTTAATATTTCGCGGTAAATTGACAAAATTTTAGTTCGCACTGTTTTGAATTCGCGCTGCCAAATTGTTGATAATTGTCTTCAATAGGGTCTGTAAGTCTCGTCATGTGACACCGAGAAATCATGATAAAATTCAAATTTGAAGACGTTTCCCACCAAAATATGATGTTGTGGGATTATGACGTCCTTATTGTTTGCTTGAAACGTCACATTTTTCTGTTAAAAATGCAACTTCCGGGTACAAATTGTGTTCCGGGTACAAATTATGTACCCGGAACTCCCAAAACTGGACGAGACTTACAGACCCTATAATAGACATATATATTCGGTCTCCCATTCCGAACACGAAAATCGCAAAAATAAATTTACATGTACCACGAATATTTCCCGGTTAACAATATAGCAGTTGTATTGATATTATAACAACTTTTACCAGCAAGATTTAAATAAGATGCACAGTGACTTTTATATATATCTACAAAAATCACACAAAACTTTGATGGATCAAACAACCCAGGGACCAGGAAAGCAGTTCAAGATATCGAGGTCAAACTATGTTTAAACTTGAAAAAGGGGACAACAAATAAGGTTCGATACATTTATGGTGTTTGAGTTATTTTGGTCTGAGCTGTATATGGAACAAATATGGTTCATATACCTTTTCTTGTATATTACTGCGGATAACCTCTAGCTTTACCCATAATTGAGTTGCAACTCTACTAACTAGTTTCCAAACCCTGAAGGTAAAATGATTTGTACTGAACACATCTTAAAAAACAGCTCATCTTCTCAGCTGACCAGTTTCATTACCTACCAAAATTCTATCAAACTGATTAAATAACTTCAAAGTGATTAGTTGATTGATACTGAAAGAAAACTTGACAATGGAAATGAGTGATACCTGGGGATGGTATCCAACTTTTTTTGGCTTTATTTCTTATTGTGAATACATATGTACTTATTAGGGCCCCGCATTCAGATGCGGGTGCCCTATAGTTTTCACTTTGTCTGTTCTGTCTGTCTGTCCGTCAACAATTTTTTCTGTCACAGATTTCTTTGCTCCTACTGGAGGGAATGATTTGAAATTTGGTCTGCAGCTTGGAAATGATGAGTTGTATTGTGCAAGCAATTTTCAAGTTTGTCGGAC
The DNA here is from genome assembly GCA_002080025.1 of Modiolus philippinarum. Lineage (NCBI taxonomy): Eukaryota > Metazoa > Mollusca > Bivalvia > Mytilida > Modiolidae > Modiolus > Modiolus philippinarum. The sequence goes on along the minus strand of MJUU01002735.1, from coordinate 15,185 downwards.
ATCCACTTCCTGTTTGCCGATACTTTGATTTTTTACTATAAATCAAATTTTCCGTCACAGATTTCTTGGCTCCTACATGAGGGAATAATTTGAAATTTGGTTTGAAGGTTGGAAATGATGAGTTGTATTGTGTAAGCAGTTGTCAAGTTTGTCAGACATCCACTTCCTGTTTGCCGATACTTTGATTTTTTACTATAAATCAAATTTTCCGTCACAGATTTCTTGGCTCCTATTGGAGGGAATGATTTGAAATTTGGTTTGAAGGTTGGAAATGATGAGTTGTATTGTGTAAGCAATTTTTAAGTTTGTGAAACATCCACTTCCTGTTTGCTGATACTTTGATTTTTTTACTATAAATCAAATTTTCCGTCACAGATTTCTTGGCTCCATTGGAGGGAATTATTTGAAATGTGGTCTGAAGGTTGGAAATGATTAGTTGTATTGTGTAAGCAATTTTCAAGTTTGTCAGACATCCACTTCCTGTTTGCCGACACTTTGATTTTTTACTATAAATCAAATTTTCTGTCACAGATTTCTTGGCTTCTACTTGACTGAATGATTTGAAATTTGGTCTGAAGTTTGGAAATGATGAGTTGTATTGTGTAAGCAATTTTCAAGTTTGTTGGACATCCACTTCCTGTTTGCCAATACTTTGATTTTTTACTATAAATCAAATTTTCCGTCACAGATTTCTTGACTTTTACTTGAGGGAATTATTTGAAATTTGGTCTGAAGCTTGGAAATGATGAGTTTTATTGTATACATGGTTTTCAAGTTTGTAAAACATCCACTTCCGGCTTGCCAATACATCGACTTTTTACTATTAACCAAATTTTCATCATAAGATTTATTAACTTTTATTGGCTTAGATGATTTTAGCTAAGAAATGATAGGGCTTGGTAAAACTTCAAGAAATCACTATATCCAGCAAATTACTGTATCAACACATTTGTTTGTCAAACAGAATTTGAATTCACACTTACCTGAAATTGACTTTTGCCCCAAGTTTCAGGATTGAAATTGCAAGGCACTTCTGAAAATGCCAGTTTTCTGTATCTAGTTAACAAATAGTATTAACTTATTCCTGTAAAGTGGTGAAATGTCATTATGGCTTTATTAAAAAAAAAGGAAAAAAAGGGGAAAAAAAAAAGAAATCTGTTATTGAATTACACTGCAAAATGCCTGATGGGTATTAATTTACTGTAATTAAGCCTTCCCAAAAATTTCTCCCTAAATCTTCATCTTTTCAGGATGGTACAAAGTTTTTACTAATAATAAGGTTCTATAAAACTAAGACAAGTAAAATCTTTTTTTTTTAAATGTTTTATAATTCATAAATAAAACTCTTGATACAATCCCCAACTTTTCTCATCATTTTAATCCCTTTGAAGTAGTTTAATCATTTTGATAGAATCCTCTCAGCAAATGAAACTCCTAGAGTGTGAAGACAAACTGTACTCACAAATGACCTATATACAAGTCAGTTTACCTGGAAACATAGATAATTACCTTGGGCTACTCCAATTGATCTAGGGGTAAAGTCAGAGGTTATCCGCAGTAATTGTTTTGAATTGCCTTGTTTTCCAGCTGTATTTTTACACCAAGCAAGGCATTGTTGTGAGGCTGTTTGTCCTTGAAGTCTATGAAGTGATACATAATTGATGTATCATCTAATTGTTAGACATGTATAAAGAACTTCATTGCTGTGATCACAGCACAACAAATGGTAGGGGTGTAACGATAAACCTTTTTGGCAAACGATATGTACTGCGATTTTCCATCTGCATTACGATACATACTGAGATATTTTCACAAGTACTTTGTACTTACAACTCTGCTGCCATTGGGGGGGGGGCGAGACCATTTTCAGGACGCCGGGATTGGCCATTTTGAACTCCGGGAAATAGGGATGGCACTATTTTAAGGACGGGAATTCGGGATGAAAATGCCATCGGGACATGAGAAAAGGGGTGTTATTACACCCAGGAAATCAGGATTTTAAGGTAAAATTTAATGGGATTAGCAAAAATTGGTTTCTTTATTACAATCTTCCAGGATCTGGACTTTTTGCAAAAAATGTCTGGGATTTCGGGATTTGCTCATGTCGGGAAATCGGGATGAGACCCCCTTTTGCCCCTTTTGAAAGATCTAGGCAAAAATGGCAAAAAGCCTTTAACCCCTTCTTTTGAAATCTGGATCTGCCAGCGTATATATTATATAGATGGATATCATAGGTTGATTTGAACTAAAATCATGATTTCACTTTATGGTTCAAATTTATTGAGTTTAGAACTCTTTTATTTAAACTTGTTTGATAAATAGTTCTTGATGTTTAAAATTTTGTCTGACTATATTTAACGCATGTACTTTACAGGTCAAGGCGATAAAGTGAAATGTTTCTTCTGTGGCGGTATCTTGTGGGACTGGGATCCAGAAGATGAACCCTTTACAGAACATGCTAAATGGTTTCCTAAATGTCCCTGGTTATCTCTGAGTAAAGGAGATCATTTTGTAGAAAGAGTTCAGAAAGTAAGAATTCTAAATCACTTTCTTATGATACATGTTTCTGGGAACACTTACAGTATACAAAAAGCTTGCTCCTCGCAGAATGCTTCTGATATGTTTTAATTTTCATATACTGAGCAAATATGTTTTAACTCAAGGGTAAGATAAATTCACTGTAAAATTTGATACATAATAATACTTTATTCCGAAAGCATTACAGCTTATGGGCATAAATACATAATTTTACAAATAAGTAATATTTTGCAAACACCAAAATACAGTTATATAGCAGAGCATGACTGACTTACATAACATATAGAATCTAACTTTGTAATTTTTCAGCTAACATCAAATATTTACCTAAATTATTCATAAACACAATATGTATATATTACAGTATCAGAGGCTGTTTAGTTTGAAACAGAAACACAAGACATATACAACAAAGACTTGGGCGTGGCAGTTGTGCACCCAGTAAATTTGGGGGAAAATATTCTTTTTTTGTCAAATATTGATTTTTCTGCACGAGTGAAAACCTGCAATTGAACAACAAAATTTAAAATTTTGTCAATTCATGATCAGCCTCCAATTTCTGAACATGAATTTCTCCCCCCCCCCCCCAACAACAACAACAAAAAATGATGTTACATGTTGTGCATAAAGAAAAATTCTGTTGCAGTCATTAGACAAAAATTTTACGTATATAACCTATTCATAATTCCAATTTTTTCTGTTTGGACAGTTATTTCCAGCAGGTTAATTGGTTAATTATATATAACTCACCATTTTCCAACTTTAATATTTAAAAATAACTAGTGGACAGGCAATGGTCTAAAATAAAAAAAATAAAAATGAAAATGAAAGTCTAGACAGAAAATAAAAATGATATTTAGGTAATATATTGCACCGCAGGAACAGAAGTAGGCCTATTCATGTCTTTTTTTGTCAGGAAATAAAATAAGGAAATATCTTGTTTCATTACTACTGATTCATTACAAGGACATTTTATATTTCTTCCTTGTGGGGTAAATTTAATTTAATTGTACCAAGGGGAGGGGGGTATTTTTGTGCAAATTGGGAAAAAATTAGTGACTCCAGATACATTTTATATGGTATGTAAAATCATTGTTTAATTTCAAGGGGACCAATGTATTAAAATCATACCTAATAGTTTTTTCTTAATGATGTTTTATTTAAAACAACGGCAGTAGAATACCAAAGGAACAAGGGAAGCGAAGACTACAAAAATCGAAATCCGAAGACATGGCAAAAACGGCAACAGAGAAAAACAAAGACAAAACCAGGACGTGAGACAGCTACAAGCACAGAAATAAAAAGACGACATTAAAAACTAAGGCACTCATAGTGTGAACTTCCATGAAAACCGGGAGTGACATCAGGTGCTTTGTATCATTAAAATGATACAAAGGAAATCAAGCTGTAGGTCATGATAGTAAAGGAAACTAAAAGTATATTATTTGTTGATATGTGTTTCACATTTTATCATGATTTTTCTCTTCTTTCAGTGGTGACCCATACTTTTTCAGTTTTAAACACTAGAAGAGCTGTCAAATAAATAATAATTGACTAGCAAAATAAATCTTATTACAAATTTTGACCTTATAAGCCCCCAGGGCACTTAGAAAATAAAAAAAAGTGGCACTTATATAATTTATTGAATTGGCAAAACAGGTTTTAAGTATGCTGCTACTATTATAGTTATAAGTTTCTATAATGCTCCTACCATCTCCAGTAATGTATAACATGATGAAACAAAAAGTTACTGTAATTATTCTGACAAATTCAGCATTACTAAATAGAATGGATGGGCTTTGTGAAAACATTCTATTATTAAAAATTACCGCAATAATATACCAGCTGCAAACTCTTACATCAGATATTAAAGGTAAGACAAATTTGGCAGTTTGGGGGATGGAAGTGGTGTTTGTGCTTTTAAACTTTGAAACTTAGAGGGGGCACTTATTTGAGCAAGTGTGTTAATTAAATCAAATGCCATACTTTTAAAAGCTCTCACTTGGGATCGAATTGTATTCCTAATTTTAGAAAAATAAGTGTTACCACAGAATATTTCAGATAATTATACTCCCCGCAAACGAAGTTTGGGGGGGTATATAGGAATCACCATGTCTGTCCGTCTGTCCGTCCGTCCCCTTTCGTGTCTGGAGCAGAACTTTTGTACCGTAGCACCTAGGATTATCAAACTTGGTGTGTGGATGCATCATGGAAAGACGATGTGTCACGTACCAAATTTAGGTCACTGTGACCTTGACTTTGACCTTTGACCTTTGTGATAGTAAAACCGTGTCCAGAGTAGAACTTTTGTACCGTAGCACCTAGGATCATCAAACTTGATGTGTGGAGGCATCATGGGAAGACAATGTGTCGCATACCAAATTTAGGTCACTGTGACCTTGACTTTGACCTTTGACCTTTATGATAGTAAAACCTTGTCCAGAGCAGAACTTTTGTACCGTAGCACCTAGGATTATCAAACTTGGTGTGTGGATGCATCATGGGAAGACGATGTGTCGCGTACCAAATTTAGGTCACTGTGACCTTGACTTTGACCTTTGACCTTTATGATAGTAAAACCGTGTCCGGAGCAGAACTTTTGTACCGTAGCACCTAGGA
>MJUU01002733.1:42215-64456 GCA_002080025.1 Modiolus philippinarum | reverse complement strand
TATATATATATATATAAATTCAGTACTAACCATTTACATGTATTGTACATTTGGTATAATAATCTACTATTTCACTTATTCTAATTGTTGTATGTATATTATATATTTAATTTTGTAATTGTTCATAAATCTCTTATTATTAGAGGAAATAAAGATATGAATGAATGGAATGAATGAAATTGCCCGTGCACTTTTTGTCACGAAAAATGACGAATAATGATCCTCCAGCACGACTGCGTGTTAAATACAAATCGGCAAACACGTTGCTCGAAAATAACCCTGTGCAAGCCTCAAATAACCCACGTGGTTGTGCTGTTTACTCGTCAACACTTTTCGCGCGGAAACACTGTAGTTTGTAAGAATTGTATGAACCAATCACCGTTTACAAAAACCTCTACGCAGAAGACAATATATGGTGTGATGTTCTTCACTGTGTTGAAGACCGTACGGGGACCCCTAGATGCTTTGTTTTGGGTCGTTTTAACCTGGATATGGGGTGTTGTCTCCTTTTCATTTACCCCATTTCCTTTCTTTTTCATATTTAAGATAAAGAAGTAGGGCCATAAAGCCGTGAATTTTATTAATAACTTGGGCCATTTTCAGAATATGCTCAATTGTTGTAAAAAATCATGTAAGGTAGTCTCTGGTACTTGAACTTCCTATAAGTAAAATTGATAAATGGCACGCGTGTATGTCTTTTGACATGTAAACAATCCTTATAAATAGCATTTCTAAATGAAATAAAAGGGACGACAAGAAACATCCACAATGGCTGAAAATTATAACTACATGCCATAAAAAACACAAGTAAGACAAAAGGCGAACGTAAACAACGATTGGACTTGTACCGGTGTAAGACATAATACTGTCCGGTGGGAAAGTATTAAATATGACGTTTTTTCCATGGGAGACTATTTAATTTTAAAATAGTTTCCGATCCTGTTAAATACTTTCCACTGTTTGATTTTAATTAATATCCCATACTTGTATAAAAGACGAAGAGGTATTCCAAATATCATTCAGTACACAATTTTATACCCATTAGATGGTATCTTAAAATAAAACAGGTTTAAGTTGTAAGATGAGTAGTATCATGTAGTCATTAAAATCACGATAATTCAAGAACTTTGGTGACTCAGGAATGATTTCTTTGTGCACGTATAATACATGCATTTCATGATATGATATATTTTTTATTAATTACTGCTTTACCGTAAGATAATTGATAATAGCAGAAAATTATGCAACCTTTTTATCTTGATAATTGATGAATTTACTTAATTTGTTTATATTTGAATGGTATTAAAACAATACAATTGAGACTGGTTTATTTTGAGAAAAAATCAAAACAATTGCAAATTGTTTAATAATAGAATATCCCCCTGGATATTATTCGAAAATCAAATATTATCCAGGATAATATTTAATGATAAAATATTATCCTGGATAATATTTAATAATAAAATATTATCCGGGATAATATTTAACAATAACTTATTTTTCCAGATATTATCTTTTTATTATATGTCATTGATATCCCGGATAATATTTTATCATTAAATATTGTCCAGGATAATATTTAACAATAAGTTATTATCCTACTAGATAATATTGTTTTAATATATATCATTGATGTCACGGATATTTTATCATTATATCAAATCCTTGTTAATATTTTATCATATATCATTATGGATACTATTTTATTGTCATATGTTATCATGGATAACATTCATGGATAATGATGAGAAAATATCGTTTTGGAAAAAAATCAGATACATTTGTACTATGATTATATTATATCAGATGTTTTTAATATTTGAAAGGATGAAAATTCATTATTAAATATTTTCCATGGTATAATTAGATGTATTTATTTATCCTTTGTAGCTAACTTATGTCCATTTTATTTGCGAGTACATTTACTCTCAGGAAAATTTGACATTTCGATATTTAATCACCAAAATAACTTTGTGAAGGAAAAATTTGACAGCAATGGAATACATTTAATAATAACAAAGTATCACTGGAAATAGATTAATATCAAATACTTTCCACGGGATACTGTTATATAGGGGATACTATTAAATGTTACACCGGCACTAGCAAAGGCAGCGGTAGATTTAAACCGGTTTATGAGTACCCAAACCTCCCCTTTATCTGTCCCGTTTCCCTATATGAACAAATAAAGGGATATGAAGTAAATGTCAATGGGACACATCCCTATAAATACATGGCAAGATTAAGCAAATAAAACAACGCTTTCATTGTTGTTTTTCACCTTGAAGTCACCATAAGCCTTCAACAAAGAGCAAAAACTCCTACTCATAGTAAGTTTAAGACTGCCCCAACCACCGGTTTGAGCGGAATTCACTTGCTAAATGTTGAACAACGCTACATCCATCTATCCATTTTGTCATGGATGCGGGGTCATCAACAAACATAACATATCGAGCAAAGTACTCTTACAAACACTGTAATCCGTTGCCTGACAAAGGGCATAATAGGATAATAAACATTTTTCCACATTACAAATTTCATCAGTTAAAAAGAAGATATCGCCGAGATCTTGACAAGCACCACAAATTAGGTTACAAGTCATATTTTCGTAACTTTAGCTGTACCCACACACCTTATGATCACCTTTGTAAGATATTGAAATTCATTGAGTGCTTCCTTATTGTTGGGCAATAGGTACAACAAATGTGTATGCACAGAAACAAGCCACATAAAACCGCCAAAACACAGTGGTTGGTGCAATTGTTACTGTGGGGATGACTTGATTAATACTGCTGTTCATGAGTTCCTTGAGTTCCTAAAATAATCACAAAATTTGACCCAATAAATTATATTGCATAGTTTAAGAGGAGATGGTCAAAATACGTTTCACCTCGATCTGATAGCAAAATATAATCAGTGCTGGCAGCCATGTTTTTGTTAGATCAGAATGAAACGGGCACACTTTTTAAGAGTCTCCCATACATAATTCCAGCTGTAAAGATTGGTTGGGCATTCTTTCAATAAGTAGTTTGAGAGGTATGTGATAAAAATATGATTGCCCCTACTCTAATTTCTTTTCGTCCGATGGTCTTTCCAGTTTGTAGCTTGAGAGGAACAAAACTTAATACCTTCTATGCAGCCTATTTGTCAAGTTTGTTTCAGCTGGTTTTCGTAAGATCAAGAAAATTTCAAAGGGTAAAATCTGCAGTGACAGCCAGGTTTGTGAATATATTGGAAAGAAATCAGTAAATTGTGAAAGACCTTGCATACTTCATCCGATTACAGTTTCTTTCAGTAATTTTAGAGGCCATAATTGATATGTCTCAGGACAATTTCAATATGCCTTCTAAAAGTAAAAGGAAAAGGAGGAAGGACAAAATTGTTGTATTGTATAAAAAAAGCATATCCAATATCACGGACACCAATCTCACAGATCATAACATTTTGTTATGAAAGAAAACTCGTGATGATAACACCCTGTTGTGAGTGATGATATCGAGGTCACCGCTTCGAACTGCAAGTACCAACATTTATCATCATATTACCCGTAAAGTACTTTTAATTTTAAAAATCGGAGAATGTAGTTCGATCACTATTAAGTCAAGGATGATATACATACAAAAATATTATTAAACGGTAACGTATTGTTTGCTGAATTACTGTTTTTCTAGAGTTGAACTGGTCAAACTTTTGACAAACCGTTCGAAATTTGTCTTTTTTTCATAATCAACAATATTTAATACATATATTGTTATACGTCCGATTGTAATATTTACACTTTTGACTTGATATGTTCCTTTTACACTAAAAAAGATAATATTCCATATGAAATTATAGATTTTGTGAATCGTTATGAGTTATGATATCAGGTTATGAGTTGTAGGATGTTTTATGAGTGATGTGACTCAAGGACAAAGTAAAATAGCCACCTCAGAAAATATCTTTTAAGCGACGAATATTATTCTGATGTTGGTTTCAATATCATTTTACAAAACAAAAACAAAAAACAAAAAATCCCGTTGTTTAATGCTAGTGTTTACTGACTGTATCTTTTTGCATATCCTAATTACAGTGCTTATATAGATACCTAGGACATCAGAATATCATATCATATTTGATATAAAAATTGATTTTGCAAAAAATAGTATTGTTTTTTAGCTTACCTTGCTAAAGCCAGGATGATATTTTCCCGTCACTGGTGTCCGTCTGTCCGTCATTAATTTTTCATTCAAAACACTTCTCCTCTGAAATGGCTGACTTGATAGTTCCCCTTCAAAGTTTTTTATTTTTATTTTCTTGCCTCATCTAAGATGGCAACCAGCAGGTAACATATTTTAACATTGAACTCTTTAGGAAATTCGGTCAAACACCTCCAAAACAACTCAGCCAATCGGTATTAAACTTTGTTACAATAACCCTTGGTGGTCCCTTCAAAGTGTGTGATTTTTTATGTTCCTACCTTATCCGAGATGGCTGCCAGCTGTTATCTCGGTTTATTATAGAACCTTAAGGGAAAGGCATACAAAGATCTTCTCCTCTGACACTATTGAGCCAGTTGGAAACATGGTCACAATAATTATGAAGCGGTCAAACTCAAAATCTGTAATTTTTTGTTTTACCTAATCCATGATTGTCGCAAGCGAGGAACATAATTTAACACCCGACCCTATGGGAAAGGCATTCAAAGAAATTCTCTAAAACTACTAAGCCAGTCGGAACTAAATTTGGTCACAAAAGTCCTTTGGAAATTCCCTTAAAAATTTGTGATTTTCATGTTTGTACTTCATCCAAAATGGCCACAAACGGGAAATATGGGATCATATTATAGGAAATATATTTAAAGAACTGCTCGAAATATTTTCCTTTGCCTCTTTTGGGATAATTCCGCTTATACATCAAACTTGGTATGTAAGTTATTAACTACAAAACTTATGCAACGAAATAGCATACTATCTTTAATCTTGATAAGCAAATTGTTAAGTAAAAGCTCTGGCAAAGTTTCATTTCCTTTTTAAGAGCCAAGTGGTTCTGGAGTTATGCCTCTGGAAATTTTGACAATTTGGGTTTCTGACACATTTCATCTAATTGATATTGCAAACAAACTCAGACTAAGTTCAATTTCTGTTTGAGACCTTCAAGTGTTTGTGGTGTTATACCCCTTAAAACTTTGAAAAAAATTGCAAATTTTGAGGCTTCCGACCAAAAACGTCTGAACGAAATTGCAGACAGTTTTCATACTTGGTCTGTAACAACGGCCGTAGAATACCGAAGGAACAAAGGAGTGATACTTACAAAAATCGAAGTCCAAAGAAATGGCAAAAACGAGAACACAGAAAACAACGACGCTAAACAGCTACAAAGCACAGAAATAAAAAAAAACATAACATTCAAAAGCAAGGCACTACCAGTGAGAACTCCAGTGATGCATAGAGTGACATCTTGTGCTTCGGAAGCGAAAGCATGTCCTTGTATGTTAACAGCACCCGTCACACTGTAAGTTAATCAATGTAGGAAAAAGTCATAATCTGTATAGTCATATCCGGGAAGACGTGAATCTAGCTGAAAATGTCCGCTTCTATTTTTGACACTGACACGTCATATCTTTCAATGATGTTATAGTGACGGTGGTCGGTAAGTTATTTGTCACGAAAGTCAGGCAAAATAGATTTGGGTTTCAGAGGTTTAAATGGTTCTGAAATGATGCCTTTTAAAACTTCCGAATTAAGTCCCTTTCAGATTAACAAAAATAACTAACGTCTTCAAAATTATTATCTCTAAACTCAGTCCGGGTTTAATTTTTGATTCAGGGGAGAGAGTGGTTTTGGGTAAAGCACCAGTTGAAGTTTTTGGCAAAAAAAAACGAGGTGGGGGCTACTTTACTATATTCTTTATTTAATGTTGCGCATATTCATGCACGTGAAGTTTGACACTAGACTACCTTTCTATTAATAAATGCATAAATAATGTGATTTGTTGGAATTAGTCATGGTCCTCGTGTAACACGATTATAGTAGTATTTATCACTTGAAAGTCATTTTCTGAAGTGGCGTTTTTTACTTTGTCCTATAGTCACATCACTCATAAAACATCCCACAACCTGATATCATAACTCATAACGATTCACAAAATCTATAATTTTATTTAAAATATTATCTTTTTAGTGTAAAAGGAACATATCAAGGCAAAAGTGTAAATATTACAATCGGATGTAAAACAGTTTATGTATTAAATATTGCCGATTATGAAAAAAAAGACAAATTTCGGACGGTTTGTCAAAAATTTGACCAGTTCAACCCCAGAAAAATAGTAATTCAGCAAACAATACGTTGCCGTTTAATAATATTTTTGTATGTCTATCATCCTTGACTTAATAGTGATCGAACTACATTCTCCGATTTTTAAAATCAAAAGTACTTTACGGGTAATATGATGATATATGTTGGTACTTGCATTTCGAAGCGCTGGCCTCGATATCATCACTCATAACAGGATATTATCATCACGATTTTTCTTTCATAAGAAAATGTTATGAGTTGTGAGATTGTCGCCCGTGAATATAGCGGGAGACAAAAGGGTAATATTTTTCTCAATTATGTACAGATTATTAGATACACACGGAGAAATGAAACAGACTCGCAAGATGAAGAACAACAATAAAAGCGTTGTTCCGTCCGTTGTTTGTTTTTATCATGCATTTGTAGAGACTTCGTCTCATGTGCATTTACTTCATATCCCTTCATTGATTATCGCAATAAGCTGAAATTTCCTTACATATGAAAAAGAAAGGAAATGGGGTAAATGTCAAGGAGACAATATCCCATATCCAGGTTAAAACGACCAAAAACAATTCATTTTTTCACATACTGTTTAATTATATATTCGTTAAACAGCATACAAAGTAACCGTAAGAAAGACTTACAGTATGTGATAAAAATTACTTTAAACAGCCTACATAATTCATTTTTTCAACCAACGATTTTCTTGACAATGCAGCTACAAATGCTGTTGAAATTGGGCACAAAAGTAAGAATTCCCGTTCCAAGTCGGGAATATGACGGCTTGCCAAAAATGTTCTGTGTCGGATTGTGTTCCCCTGATTCAGTCGAATGTTATACGGATTTTCCTTACTGGTCTCTTCCTTTGATCGATTCTGACTTTTGTTGTCACTTTCATCTGTTATAGTTGCCCCAAGAAGTCAAGAAGTGCGAGCGATATAAGTTAAGCTTTTCATGTAAAACAAAGAAAAAATATATTTTGTAACTCAATGTAGTGGCAATATTTACAAGAAATCAGCTCTCGCGGGACAACCTATTCACAACTACGGATATAGACAAACTTGACAGTTAACTAGATAAATAATAAACCCTTTTTGTATACAAGAAAAATATTGTGTTGAAGTGGATTTTCCGCGAAAAACGTTCTACAGGCTTCCGATAGAACCGTAAGACAGATATTTTAGGCGCACAGGTTCCTATACTGTGATCTTGCATGCTATACAAGATATCAATTTAAGCTACGCCCACTTTCAGTATTTATGGACAAACAGAAATCCACAAAACATTCTTTTAGATTATAAAGTTTTGAATTGATATTAAAAGACACTAACTATACAGTATGTTGTTCATTTGTAAATTTAATGTCTACCCCATTCCTAGCTATTGGTTACAAGTGAAAGTAACTTTTTTAACCAACCAATGTTGATAAAACGTCCGCGAGACGTTTTCTGCAATTTTTTTTCCGATTTAGTACAAATTTCATGGAAGAATATTTCTTAAATATCTTAAAATCGAAATTTAACTATTTCTAGTGATGAAGTATTGTCTGCAATAATTATGTGAAAAATTACATGTACATGCGTTTGGCATTTTGCATCTTCGCTCGCCAAGGGTAACGATCCGCTACTCCCTATCGTAACCCTTGGCTAGCGGCTAGCGAAGATGGACACTTGACTTCTTCAATTTCTTACCTGTAACGAGTCGAAGCATCAGACACATTCTCAAGGATCAAAAACATCAATTCCAAAAGAAGTATAGATAGTTACTTCTATTCGCTAATGTGGAATTAACGTTCGTGTGAATAAGTGAACAGATGTGTCAAAATGTAATGTGAATCATACATGTACATGCCATATATGGTAATGTCAAGTGTGTGTTTTACACGGAAAATGTACTTGTGATTTAAAGTGTATCACTAATATTTCAGGTTTATGAAATTTTATGAAATTTTGAAGAATTGATGCTAGAGATAAAGAAACAAAAGGGTAAGAATGTATATGACATATAGATACAAAAGTAAAATCGAGCAATAACATATGTTATTTAAAAATAAATGACTCAAGTAGGTGAAACCAGTATTTAGCTCAAAATAGGTGAAGAAAACAGTTTACTTAATAGAAGTGACAAAACCGATGTTACATGACAGGAATGACAACGTTGAGGGGCGGAAAGGGGTGCCTTTCTCCTTTCTTCCGACTTCCTCTCCTTGAGCTTCCTCCCGCCCCTCTGTCCTTTCTCTATTCTCCCTTTTCAGTCTTTTCTCCTATCTCCTCTCTCCTTTTTCTCGCCCCCCTTTCTTCCGGTCTCCCTTTACCCCGTCCACCCCTTAACAATGAAAACATTAACTTGACGGAGATGACAAAAGAATGTTTTCATTTTAGTTAATAAATACAATATGTCTGGATTTGCATCTGAGTGTATAAAAATGGTACTAAAAAAGATTTTTGTAAACGAGTTTTTATATAATTATAATCATCTCTGGCATGAAGAAAGAAAGTTTGTTACGCGTCATACCTATACTTTCCGACTCCAAAGTCTCAAAGCACATATGTGCACGGCAATTTTAGCTTTTGTATTTATTTGCATTTTTTGCATTTTGTAGACCCAAATAGGTGGCAAAACCGCCATAACACAAAATAAGCGTTTGTTATTTAACAAATTAATATCAATCTGTAAACTGCACTGATATTCATATTCATATGTTGCTGTGCCTGTAAAACATCCTGCAATTACTTTCTTGTATTGTATTTCAAACCGGATCATACAAGAGCTTTATTTCCTTGTTAATATGACATCGTACAGATTTAAATATACGTTAAATAGGAATGGATTCAAAGGGGGGTATGCTGCATACACCCCTCCTTTTCAGCATGAAGGAGAAAAAATATGAAAGAATTCTGTATATGGAAAGCGCGAACCACAAAAAAATAGAAAAACTCAATTTAAGTTACTAAAACTTAGTTTTTCTCTACTTAAATTCAATTTAAGTTAATAAATTCGAATTAACGCTACTTAAGATGAGTTTAAGTACTTTCTGTTTTTCCCGCACTGTTAACGCTAGTTAAAACACCGAAAATGTATTAACAGAGATTTCTCGATAACTCACGAACGTAACGAAACGAACGTAAGTTTACTTAAACATACGAAAGAAACAAACGGACCATTCATTGTTAGGTGTATAGTAAGTGACAAACGAAACGAATAGGTACAAATCGGGTTTTGTAACGTGGATGCATCGGTGATCACCGGAAATTATTTACCTTCGGGGAACTTCAATCACTTTATAAGTAGTTGTAAAAGTTCACTTCACGTATTTGTTTGGGCTAAATGGAGCTTACCGAGTTGAGCGAGAGTTACAGTTTGGATTAGATTTCATGTACTAAAGTCAGAGTTTAATTTTCATGACGAATGATTTTGTATATATCGACTTAAAATTTGAGTGAAGTTAATATTTCCACATCTTCAAAATGTATCCTCTTCAAATAATTAAATCACAGAGACATTCAAAAATATTGCTAGATCCAACCTTCGATTAAATTAAGTTCAAATCTTTTTTTTTATTTATATTATTTTTTCTGACATTTTTGACACTGATTTTTCGCATGGAATGAAAAGGGAAATCAAGAAAAAGGGGCCCGCGCTCTACTAGTTGAATATCCGATTCCGTTAATAAAAAATTCGTCATTGTAATTTTTACTATACATTTCACATGAACTCACAGTTTTAGAAGTCTTTACTTACAAGTTTTCTGATTATGGTCTTTCAAATGTTTTGATGTGATCTGCGCTGAGGACATAATTTCTCGAAATAGCCAACTTGAATTGACTTTTTATTCATTTCAGTTTAAAATCAAATTGTATTATTTAAGTCAAGCTCTATTCACACGCTCATTTTTACGTGCATATGAATTTCTTTGTGCAAGTATGCACTAATGTACAAAAACTGTATTTGAATGCATACATGGTGTAAATTAAACAAGGGAAGCAAATCAAGGTAAGATAACCGGTAGGCCAGCTCCATTTTAAAGTTTTGAACGTGAATAAAAAAAAACAATATCCGCTTCAAATGTTTTTAAGGAATTTTTTGGACAATTACCGTATACAATCTGTAGAGAGCATCCGTATTTAGTCAAGATATGTATAATATCGAAGCACATAAATATAAAGACTGAACACGGCCTAGGACAAAAACTTGATAACTGATAAGAGTTGATTCTTTTCAGCGTTTTCAAAATTTGACTTAAATTTTCTGCAAAATTTGTACTTTTTCGTTTTTGTTTAATAATTCTGTCTGATTTTCGGGGATGTTGATGGGTTTGGCGATTTTTTAAATAAATAATTAAATCTTGGTGCTAATGAAAATAAATATTCTAATATCTACCCCTTTCATGGAAATAAATAATTTAACTCTTGATTTGGAGAATATTTTTTATTGTTGCAATTTATGCAAATAAATGATTTGATCTATTTGGTGAAAATAAAGAATATGGTGGAGATTTTCATGATTTTTTTTATTTTGCAAAATCGCCCCTTCAAAAATCAAATGGTTGTTCTCTCAACAGATTTTAATTTTTGGACCACATTCTAGTTTATGGGATCTCTTTCCTTTTTGCACGACCTCGGGGCAGGTGAATATTTGTACTTGTGTAAATTTACATGACACGTGTATTTTCAGTATAAAATGAAAAAAAAACAAGTGTCAGTGACTGTTTTTACTGCTTAAAATGGAATGAATAACGTGTACATTTGAACAATTTGACTGGAACCAAAAAAAAATATATACACATAACATATACATATAATACAATGTCATCAAGGTGGATTAAAACATATTTATTTATTTTTTTTTATTTTTATTTAATTTTATTTAGTAAGTTTTGGTTTCTTTTCAGTTTTTTCTTTGTTCTTGTTTTTGGTTTTTTGTGTTTTTTTTATCTCTCATAGAAAACATAAAAATAGATATTTACATCCATGTTTTGTTTCATTATATTTTTCCTCTTTAGAAAATTTCAATGTTCACCTTTGATTTGGACCATTATTGCCGCTTTAAATTGACCTGATTCAAACACACACTCAGCATAAAATGGTGGAATTCGGTTACAATATTTGGTTTTTCACACCTGTAAATTTAAATACTAATGCAAATTCTGATTTTGGCATACAAAGCGGTCTCGCGAGATTTGACAAAAAATGACAAAAAGAAGCTGGAATCCCATTTTTTGTATGAATTCCATTGTTTTGAAGGCCATCGATGTCTTGTGCTTGGTCTTTTGAAATAGGCTTAAATATCTTTACATACTTGGGTATTTTACGGCCACTTGTAATAAACATTTTAGTGCAATTTTGTACATGTAAATATTGTTTTGAAATTTTATTGATTGTATTTTTAAGCAGTCAAAAAGTTTTTTGTAATAACGAGAAAACACAAAGTATATAACTTATTGCACGTCACGATATAAAGTTGGCAAATTAGAAAATGTGCAATGATGTTGTGTGAAATTTTCTTGTTATCGGTTGAAATGTAAATCGGTTGAGATGTAAATGCAACTGAAATGAACAATTTTATTTCATGTGAAATGCGACTATCGACAGTGGTTATATTGCTGCATGTGTGTAAAACCGCTACATTGAAGACTTGCGAACATGCTAGCTCAAAATAAAAATACTCAATTTTAGTCGTGGTGAAACGGCGATATGAAATCTAACAAAAAAAGTAAGTCGAATAGCGGAGCAGATCCCGGGTTTTCTAATAATCCAACATAAAAAAGGTCCGAGTCATTAACGATCAGATCAGGGCAATATAATTGCAAAAATTGAAAGGGAAATAAACAATGTACTAGGTACAATTAATCAAACGTTCTATGCTATTAAAACAAGAAAACCCGTGAGCAAAGATCACTAATACCCGATCCCATTTTATTCCCAAAAAAAAATTGGATTTTTGATTTTAGAATTTTCCCTTTTTGCCCGGCTTTTTGCTTCGGCATTCGTTTGCCGATGTATCATATCAAATTAAATTCTGAAATAGGAGGTGCACATCCACATCTACACTATGTCACAAAGGCCGTGTTCAGGTTTCATGAAAATCTATTCTGTGGCACAGCGCGTCTAGATGATAAGAGATGGATAGACATTGTTATGTAATGGCTAAGTTCATGTCTTGCTACGGGAAACCCAAAAATCTAATTTCGAAAGAGGAGGTTCACATCTACATTATTGGTTCAGGAGGAGTAGTGGATAAGAAATGGGTATCATGAGGTGTAACGGACAGGCGTACAAATGGACGCACGGACAGACGGACAACCTTATCACTATAGATCCTCTACTTTTCAAGCCGGGGAATGAAAAATATGGTTCCGAAAACCATTGTCGAAACAAATATTGCCAGTCACCTGAATAATGATTCGTCTTTACAATATTAAGTTCTTACACGCTCTTCTCAACCACACCAACAGTTCCATTGTCCCAAATGCACCGGGCGGGGATATTTTGTGTATGAATAGTCGCTAGACCTTGCTGCAGGACGGATGCATCACAAGGTATGTACTTTTCAAATGGACAATCGTACTTAATTGGTGAATTAATACAAGACTAAAATAATGATTTCTCCCTTTCAAAATTCTTTCGTAATTTTTATTTCTTTCGTAGTGTTAGGGAAAGTTACGTTCGTTCGTCAGTTATCGAGAAATCTCTAACAAAACTTAATGATAATTAGTTGCTTAATTCATATTAATGCCACTTAATAAGCGTGTTTTATTGAATTGAATTTAAGTAGAGAAAAACTTTGTTTTAGTAACTAAAATTGCGTTTTACTATTTTTTGTGGTTCGCGCGTGCATTTTCCGCTAAATTAGAGTTAATAGCCGAAGTAATGTTTGAAGCAACCATTTTGATTGGTTGAAGGTTTGTTTAAGATTTAGCAATATAAAAGAATTTTTTATGTTTTGTATTTTTTTTTATTTTCCATCCGAATTTGGATCTACGAAATGCCTTATAATCTATAAGATTTTCATATTTTTTTCACTCGATTGCTTTTTTAAAGATCTTGCAGAATATGGTTTAAAAAGTTTCAACGATGCCATATGTATGGCACGCCAAAGCCACAAAAATGAGATAATATAGCATTATCTCAGTTAATGCTATTTTATCTTAATTTTTGTGGTTTTGGCGCAGATAATACATCATTACCTCCTGATAATTAGATATAGTAATATTTTTAACATAGGTCTCTATGAATTACATGATAATGCATTCTTATATTGGGATAATAGGGTACTACCTTACTTATCAGTTAACAGGTTATGAACTTACTTATCAGGTAACCATGGTAACAGGTAATGAACCATCGTATATTAGATTGCAAATTGAAATATCTTATTTTTTAAAACTCCGAACTCAGAACTTCTTTAGTTGAAGAATATTATTATTGACAGAGAATGCAAAATATAACATAATCTATCGACATTAAATTTTGTATTTTCTTTAAATCCTGGTAGATATAGTGTGTATTTGTTTTATGTAATTTTGAATTCCTTATTCAAATGAAATTCGAAAGTCTTTACATCAGGGGTGGTGTTCTCGAAAGTATCTTAAGATTCGTCCTAAGACATATCTTACGACCAAGTTTAGGATGGACTTAGGATCATCTTACGACATTCTTAAGTTGTGTCTCGAAACTACCTCAGACGCATCTTATGTTAGGACGTCCTAAACATATCTTAAGTGTAATATTTTAATTTTCTTTATTAAGTTTTTACAAAATAATGTTTAAAGACACAAACATTTTATTAAATTGTTTACCAATTTTGTCTTCTAATATGTATATAATGAAGTGCACGATTTCAAGTCTAAATGTAAAATATTATCGAAAAGGCTTTATAATTTACAGTTTGTTTTGAAATGACAACTATACGCATCAAATAGTAATCGTTTCTTGAACACTGAGTTCAAAGTTGAAAATCGTGCAAAGTTTCTTTTTCGATACGTGTTTTTTGGTGCGTTCATCTTGATTCATGTTCATCTTTAATAAAAATATTGAACAAAAGGCGAAATAAAAGGTTAGGATCTTAAGACACCTAATTAGGTGTCCTAAAGTTAAGACGAAAAGTGCAAAATAGCATAAGTTAGGAGAGCTTCGATAACACGACTTAGGACAGAGACGTGTCATAAGATGGTCTTAGGACACGTCTTATCCCTAAGATAGCTTCGAGAACACCACCCTAGGCTCGCAATCTCCCATTCAGTACAATTCTAATTATCATTTATTTAAACGGCGCTTCAAACCCACCAAATTGTGTTCAAAAATCATTTTCATACGAAAAAAAATATTTGCATAATTTTTTTTACTTCTAACAGTTATTATATGATTGTATTATTTCTGTTTTCTAATTGCCTGAAAACCCCTTGAAAGGTAATGTGTTATAAATAGCTGCAGGTTATGTGGACTGTAATGTCAACCCGATTTGGGCTAAAATATAAATAAAAATTCCAGATTCCCATTGTCAATCTAATTTTAGAGTATGGATGAATGGTTCATTTTATGTGTTAAAACTTACAAATTTGATAATAAAAGGCAAAAATGTGCCATTTATTAATTACAAAAGACTAATAGTAATGATAATAAAAAAAAGCAACCAACAAACAAATGAATAAATAATGATGACGTTCGGGCGAAAACCATTTCCATTTTGTCTTTTTCCTTATTAATTCTTTCTCTGTGTATAATCATATAATAAAACAATTACTGACTTTGAAATAAGTTGCTGCAGGGACTTATCAACCTTCAAAAAGCAATATTCACCTCGCCTTTGGCTCGGTGAATATAACTTTTTTTTCAGGTTGATAAATCCGAGCAGCAACCTATATCAAAGTCAATAATTGTATAGTGTGACAATAACGTGACTAACGTCCGATAAAGTATTATACAGTTGCCTTACACTATATTTGCAACGCAATCATAGATGATCATAGATTGATAGATTGATTGATGTTTTACGCCAACTTCAGTATTATTGCAGCTATATTGTGGCGATAACTGTTGAGTATATTGAACAATTACAAATCATAACAGGTGAATAAATAAACGTATTCACCTGCTGGAGTGATATTCACTTCATGACGTAATAATGCATTGAACTATATAATAAAACAATAATTGTCTTTTGCATCGTTGATTACGCTTTTTTATCGGCCTGGAAACACAGATATTCACTGCGACAGATGGTCTCTGTGAGTTTTGGTTTACAGGTCAATAAAAAAGCGTATTCACCTCTGCAAAAGACCATATTTGTATACTATTTGATGGGAAAACAAGATCACTTCATATGCAGAAACAGTAACTTTTGTATTTTGTTATTGATTAAGCCTTTCTGATGCCTCTGCTGGTGGACTGTTAGTCCCCGAGGGTACTCACCAACCCAGTAGTCTATACTTCGGTGCTGACCCGGAAACCGATTTATCTTCAACCTTGAAATATCTTAATTTTACAAAATTTTGCTTAAAACTAAGGAGTATCTCCCTAATGCATAACTCCGTCCTTAGTTGAATTTTGGCCTTTCTATTCAGATCCTATGTGCAAATGCAGAAACTGAATTCACAGTAACTTCGGTATTTTGTTATTCAGTCGAAATGTTTGTACTTTACTTTTCGTATTGGAAATTGTATTAAATATTAATAAGCCTACGGAAAACGGTCTTTTAAACGGTGTCTAGACACCTTTTTCCAGTCTGGATATTCTGATTAACTGCAATTTGTCTTGACATATTGATTTGGTGTATGAGATACAGATCATGTTCTTATTTGGCTTTGGTTTGTTGCATTAGTACGGAGTAATGGTACTTTCACTTTGTACATTTAAAAAAAAATATCTGTTTTAGCATCTTTTCTTTGCAATGCCTTGTCATTTTGATTTGATATTTAGTAAATTATTGTATCTATATCGGGTACATGTTGAGTATGAATTTGGTTTAAGTCGAATGACTTGGTGTAGAGTTATGACCTGTTACTGGCTTGTTCCCATTTCGCCTTAGCTGTGAAATTTTATATAAAAAATATTCCCATTTCGCCTTAGTAAATATTTGTGTCAGCTATGGCGAAATGGGAACTTATGTAAACATCTAACCAAGAGAAACTGGTGTTTATACAACAATATAAACATTAAAGATTTAAGTTGTTTAATTAAAATTGAAATTAATGTAAATTTTATGTGTAATGGCTTGTTCTCTTTTAAGTTGTGTATTCTTCAGTTTCAAATTGGCACGAAGTAACTCAAATTACAATTTCTATGCTTTATTAACATAACTTTATATGATATGTAACATAACAAAATTCCAACAGAAGCATACATTATTATTCATTCATAATCATAATATTATACATAAAATAGGGAATAATACATGGCAAAATCCGTATCACATGCCGTATCATCCCGAGTTACCAATATCAGCACGAGGGCCTCTGGCCCGAGGGCTGATATTGGTCGAGGGATGATATGGCATGTGATACGGATTTTGCCATGTATTATACAGTTTATCATATATTTAAACAGAGGACTACTAATCCTAAATATACTGTCAAAAAATGAAATCGGTAAGAGAAAATGCATGTATTTTGTGAAGAGGAAAATTTCAAAATGGGCGGAAAGGTCTAGAAGTTTTGGACTAAATCTAACATGTAAAGGAAAAAAGTTTGCTAGATTTTTTAACTGATCATCACAAAACAATTTCACCCACACAAATCTTTGTTACCCCCTCCCCCTGAAAAATTTTTGCCCCCCCCCAAAAAAAATTGCCCCTCCAAAAAAACTTTTTTTAACCCCCGAAAAAATTTTATAATAAATAAAAAAGAAAAATTGAAAAATTTTTTTTTTCAAAAAAAGGGTATGTGATAAAGGGTAAGCCATGCGATAAAGGGTATGCGATAAAGGGTAAGCCATGCAATAAAGGGTATGCGATAAAGGGTATGACGTCATAGTGTGAATACGGAATGAACGTCATGCACTGTATCACATAGTCAAAACGTCTGTATTTATTACTAAACATATGATAAAAGAAAATAACACTTAAATAAGAATAGAAGATCAAATAAATACAGATTAATACATGGGCATTTCCATATTGGCCTGGTTATCATCCCGAGACACCCATATTGGCCCGAGACGAAGTCGAGGGACAATGTGGGTCGAGGGATGATAATCAGGCCAATATGGAAATGCACATGTATTAAACTTTTTATTACATACTTCCGACATTTAGAAATGCCAGGCCAATATGGACCGGAAGTCGTTTATTTGCCCAGGCCAATATGGACCGGAAGTCGTTTATTTTGTCTGAGATGCACGAGGAGCATAAAATAACCTATTATTTTCCCGGGGTGTGAAAATATGGACAGTTGACTTCCGGTCATATTGATCATGCAAAACCGCTTTTATTTTTACTAAGTATGTAATAAAGAGGCATACAAAATATTTTATAAACAAAACAATGAGATATGCAAGCACAATAGTTCTTTAATACGAGCACATATATTTCTTTTACAAGCACATTTATGAAGCACAAATAAGCACATTTATTAGCACAATAATAGTTCTTTATGAAGCACAATAATAGTTTTTTTATAAGTATATTAATAAGCACAATAATAGTTCTTTAATAAGCATATTTATTAGCACAATAATAGTTCTTCGATTAGCACAATAGTAGTTAATAATGAATGATTAAGATAAAAACAAATTATATCACAATACGAGGATAAGCACAAAGTTCATTTCACTATTTCTTCTATTTGTCACAAGTCGAGCTTCAGGATATATGATGTTCCGTCACCATACTGTACAAAGTTCTTCTCTCCTGTGGTTAGTTCGTTCTTCAAACGGTGTAGACGGTCTTCTATGTCACGGTACTTCTTCCCTGGTAATCTTCTTTTCCCACCTGCTGCATACTGTACCATCTTGACCTCGTTCGCTGACTGCTCCTTCTGGAATATCTCGATTATCTTGTAGATACTAGCGTGTGGTGTCTTTACTCTGTTCTTCAGTTTGTTGTGGCAGCCTCCTAGGTGGTTGTTGGTTCTGGGTTTATCAGTCTGGTGGTGGTTCCAAGTTGGTAGTGGGAATCGGCCTTCTATCCATGTCTCTGTAACGTAGTCGGTGAGTTTGGTACAGTCATCTCGGTTGGATGAATTCTCGAGTGTGTGTAGCCAGTAGTCTTCAACCTTGTCGAGTGGTAATAGAGGTAGAGCTGCTGCACGACGAACTAGTAGGTTAACATCGGGTATGTCTTTGTAGTCTCTCTGTAGTCCACACTCTTGAGTTTTCTTCCATATTTCCTTGCAGTAGTGGAACAGGCAACCCTTGAGTGCTGCTGCTGGGAAGGTCTCTGTTGTTGCGTTGCATGATGCACATTTAAAGTCGAGGTTGACTGCAGTTGGTGAAAATTTTTTTGTGGTGACGCTGACATATATCTTTGAGTAGCGTAAATAGTCTGATGTAGGTGGCTGTGTCCCTCTTGGGTAGAAGTGCGCAAACTAGAGGAAACATCGCTGTTCCGACGAAGGCGTGAATGGTGAAGATGCTGCCGAACATTGGTGGTGCTGTGTAAAATGTCCCATCACAGTAGATTCTGTCTGCGTTGCTGAGATGAGTGATGTTGTCTGTAGTAGCGAAAATAAGTATCTTGTTAATTTTACCATCTTCAGCTAGTAGAAAAGGCTCTCCACTGGTAGTTTGGCGAAATTTGCCCTCCAAGTTGATGTCAGCTCTGGCAGTTGGGTTTGGTGGTAGTGTCTTCTGTCGAGTTCTATAAAGCGATGACTTAGATGAGTGAAAGGTTGGTAAGTTGGCTGCAATATCTCTGGTCTGGGCATCCCATGGTGCGTCTCTGAGTTTGGTAATCTCCTCATCGTATATTGATGGTAGTGGCGTGAGTTCATTTCTGGCTCTGGATCGTATAGAGTGGAGTATTTTTCTTCCTGTAAGTAAAATATGAAAAATAAGTTACAGAATATTTGTTTTAAAAAAATAAACAATTACATGATCGATTTTGAATTTTACATAAATCATAAGACTATCTTCAGTTGCCTTTGTTGCCATTTACTTATTGCCAATTTTGTCTGATATTCATTTAATCCATATCAATTTACTCTTTATGCTTTATTCTTATATATCATGAATTAAAATTATGATTGTGTGGTTGACCAAACTTGCTAGGAACGTCGTCTGGAGTACACATAGTGGCTCTGCATGTTGCTATGATACATTTCCATGATATCCATGTGTCTATCTTGTTGTTCTGTCTATATGTGTAACCATTCCATAGAAGATGTCTGCCTCCTCTTCTGGTCGCTATAAAGTCGACGTGCAGTAATGTTTTTTTTTACAATTCTATTAGGGACAATTTAGAAAATAAAAATTAACAAGTATTGAAGCCAAATAAGGGATTAGGGAACTAAGTTTAAGATTGAGGGGCTTATCTCGCCCTTTATTTAATCAATACAGTTCTCTTAATTTCAAATTCAGTTTCTTTGCTACTTTCTTCACATTGGGGTCTCTTGTGTCACTGTAAACAAAGTTTTCTTTATGCCTGACGTCTTACCAATGGTCGTGACTTCTTTTAATTGCCTTGTACAGTTCTTCATCTTTTTCATCTTTACTTCTAGCAACTAGAGCTTCTTCATCTACTAACAGGAAGCTCTCTCTCTCCGGCAGTTCAAATATAAAAATCTGCTGCGGCATATCTAAAGTTACTTTCGGTACTTGGAACACCGATGACGATACTCTTCCAGTCTTTGCAGGAGTTGGTACTGTTCCTTTCTCTGCATGGCTGGCGGCGTCTTCCGGTTGTTCTCTCGGTACATTGCGTTGTCTCTCCTGTGTTAGTTCACTTCGGACCGGTGTCTCCATATCCTCAGTATAACCAGTAGCTTGAGCGGACAATCTTTGCTCTTCGGGTTGTAATTTAGGTTCTTGTGTCGTGGTAGGGACCGGCGTACTTGTTGTATCAACATCTGTCATGTCCTCCTCCAGGTCATTAACTGGGTCACTAGCAACAGAGCTGGTATTTCCCCTCTCTTGTTGTTTTCTGGCGAGAAAAGCTTCAAGACGGTGTTGGTTCCGTTCCCTCCGTGCTTTCGATGACTTTTTCCGTCGGAGATCTGTTTGTCTGGGTATAGTGACATCGCCTCCTTTGTCGGTGTTTCTCCATCTCACAACAAGTCGGTAGCTTCAATTTCTAGCAGAGAGATCCCAGCTAGCGGAATGGCCTTCCAAGATGTGTAGAATGGTAAAAACATCTACCGTCAAAGTGGACTGGGTTTGGTGTTCGCCGCTCATATCATCTGCCTGACTCGTGTCTGTCCGCCATGTTGAATCTATGGGGTCATCTCACTGGTCCGACATTCATTAGTCCGACATTCGGGATCACGTCAGTGGTCCGACAGTCATTAGTCCGACAGTCATTAGTCCGACGGTCATTAATCCGACGGTCATTGGTCCGACGGTCATTAGTCCGACAGTCGCTAAAGCCTTTTATTTTATATCAGATTTAAATAATCTTTCCTGATTGGTGCAGAGGTGATCAGGTGATATTCATTAATCTATGGTATTTATTCTATCAGTCTATATCACGATATTGACTAGTCCCAATTTTCTGATATTGACCGGTAGCTTTAATTGTGCTTTATGAATTGTTTTCACAATACAGGCGTTTGTTTCTAACAAACATACTAACTGAAGTGTTTAATGTGGCTATAATAAAATTGGAATTTCCAAATCTATACCTTTTAATATTTGCTAATTTTTATACATCTGTTGTTTCTTTGATAAGTTATATAGAAATAACAGATCCGAAAAATTTACATGACTGCTGTAAAGAGTACAAGTACAGATTGTTTTGTTTAATTTAAAGATGGGTTGTTCGACTTCTTCATTGTAAAAAAAAGATAGGTAAAAACAATCTCAAATATCTTATGTGAGTGACTTTTAAACAGGGCATTGTTTCAACTGATGAAAAATAACATGTAAATGTTCTTCAATAAAATAAACACAATAGTTACTTATATAGAGAGAATTATCACGATATAGACTGCCCTTGAGATAGCAATATGGACTGACACCTGAATAATACCCTCGCCTACGGCTCGGGCATTATCTAGGTGTCAGTCCATATCGCTATCCCTCAGGCAGTCTATATCTTGTGATAATTCTCTCTATATAAGTAACTATTATATAAATATTGTTTGGTATTAATGTTCATGCAGCCGCAAAATTAAGAAGTCGCTTTATATATGGTATGGTTGCCGGCGTCGTTTGCGTTTAAGTAACAGGATACTTTGCTTTTAGTGGACGGATCATTATCAATTTTAGATTAAAGATGCAGGATAATATAAAGTTATAAACGGGTTATAATTCTGTAAAAAAATTGTGAGAATTCTGGCAAAACGATATGCATAGCTGAAGAATGTGATCAATAACT
This sequence comes from Modiolus philippinarum, assembly GCA_002080025.1. Lineage (NCBI taxonomy): Eukaryota > Metazoa > Mollusca > Bivalvia > Mytilida > Modiolidae > Modiolus > Modiolus philippinarum. The sequence goes on along the minus strand of MJUU01002733.1, from coordinate 42,716 downwards.
GTGAATCTGGATGATGTCAGATAAAAGACGTCCTTGTGGCGCCCACAAACTAAATTTTACAACATCATGAGTGAAAAATATCACAAAAGGTCATTAATTTTGAAAATACCATAGCACAACCTAGCATTGTGCTAATTTTATAATAGATACTTATATAGAGAAAATTATCACGAGATATAGACTGCCCAAGGGATAGCGATATGACACATGGATAATGCCCGAGCCAAAGGCGAGGGTATTATCGATGTGTCAGTCCATATCGTTATCCCAAGGGTAGTCTATATCGTGATAATTCTCTCTATATAAGTAACTATTGTGTTTTATTGAAGAACATTTGAATTTTCTTTTCTTTGTTTTTTAACACTGAATTATAAAAAATAACAGTTTCATGAAAATCATTAACAAGTTACTAAGTTTCAGTTTTGGTTACTAAATTAGAATTTAATAATAGTTACATTTACCAATTAAGTTATTTTGAATAAAAAACCAAACATAAAAAAA
>MJUU01002733.1:6577-37549 GCA_002080025.1 Modiolus philippinarum | reverse complement strand
GAAATCCAGAAATCAAAAGATGTTTAAAAGCTAATAGAGAACAACTGACCCAAAAGGTCTAAAAAGGAAGCCAAAATCAGCTTAAATAGAACTCTGCATTTCGTCATAAAAAATTTTCTAATTTAGATATTGGATTTTTCCAAATACATATGTACAATGTAACATCGGTGTTAGAAATGATATATTGAAGTACGGAGGAGTGATTGCATAATGCAAATATGTTCGCATGTTGATGTTATCTATTTCGTTGTTAAATTTATTATATCTAGGTTTTAAATTAATATTTTTATTTAATTTACTACATTAGAACAGCGATCATCAATTAAAGCAAAAAAAGTCAGTGCGCCCGTTTTTGAGATATAAGTGCAGGAAATTTAGGAGAAAACCTAAGTTCTAGACTTTTCTTTAAGTTTGCATTAAGACAATAAAATTTCAAATGCAATAAAGGAATATCAAGAATTTCATTAAATTTTGTCAAAATTCTCTCAAAGATGTATTGCAATTACAAGTGTGCCAAATTTATTTAATATATCATGGTGGGTAGAATAAAAGAGTTCCGAAAGTCAAATAGAATTTCAAAAATCCGATGTGTGACCATCCTGAAAAGAGATATTTTATTTAGCCATTATTACATACACTATAATAGCATTTCTCCTGGCTCAAATAGGTTTCTAGGTCAGGGTTTTTGAATATTTATTTAAGTCATGAATGCGCAATTTAATTTTTTTAGAATAATAGGCATAATATATATTTCGCCATCCCGTGATTAGTTGAATATATATTCCCCGGCTTTCATTCATACAATAAGAATATGTTAATTTTTAAATTTAATTAAAAATAGTCTAAGATATTTCCGACGATACCCCATCGAATTGAAGGCTTCCTTTCAATCAGCAAAATTAAATTAATAACCAACAATATCATAGTATATATTTAAAACTGCAAAGGCCCTTAGACCAACGCTTTAGATACTCCCCTTTTATTTTGCCAAAATCGGAAAAAACAATTTTCCATAAGATTTATGTTTCTCAACAAGCGGCTATCTTGGGTTTCCTTATTTGGAACCCCTTTAACGAGAAAAGAATAAAGTGAATACTATCTTAAACTTTCATTTCATTCATAATTTTGTGTAATGTCGGACTATTGACCGTCGGACTAATGACTGTCGGACTATTGACCGTCGGACTAATGAATCTATGAGCAACTTGCACGTTGTAGCACTAGCATAAATCTTTGTTTATACAACGGCTGACAGTATAGTACTCCAGCCATTGCTATTTGCTTAACTGACGCTTCTACTACTATTTTAGGTTGAATGGCGTCCCGGACCAAATAGGTCTATTCGCGCCAGTTATACTTTTTGTTAATACGAATTTACGTAAAAAGTTATTTGTGCAAGAATTTTTTTTCATTTTTTCTAGGTGGTCTGATTGGCATTTATTGACTGTATTGTAATATTTAGTTCTTTTTTTTTAAAGAATGTTTTAAGATAAGCATAGTTGGAGAGCATTGGTCTCGAATCGTTTAGAAAATGTGTAAATAATTGTGTTATCTGCAAGTTCAGAATTTGGGTTTCTAATATTTACTTGTTTAAGTCTAGAAAATATCATTGTTTACCACTCCACGGGAATAGGTATGGTGACCACTGTGGATCACATTGGCCCTATAAAATTGAACATAGGACTCACACCTGGGCATGTCTCCGCGCAAAAAGCCTAAAATATATGTTATAAAATAACATATGTTGACAGTACTATAGTAATTACTATAAATATTCGTATGTTCAGGAAAGTATTATAAACTGCATGTCTCAGTGTGACTGGTCCATGGGGCCCTGTTCAGTGTAGATCTGCAGGGTCGAATTTCGACCCTACCTACCCACACTGTCCAGCTCCCCACTGTTAGATCCAATCAGCTGTATAAATTTTTCCAACTCCAGTACTGTTAGAGGTAAAATGCAATGGGAACCTGTTCAGTGTAGATCTGCAGGGTCAGAATCCGACCCTACATGCCTACACTGTCCAGCTCCCCATGGGTTAGTCTCAGTCAGATACGTAAAATTTTGGAAACGAGACATCCGAAGTGCAAGTCCTACCACCACCTGCTAATCCTATGCTAGGATTGGCCAGATCCAAGCATTTGGATGAATAAAGGCTAACTCTCATGACACAGTGAAGGAACAGAAAAAAAAACAACTGATACTTTGGCAGTTTTGGGGTTGATATACCAAATTTTGACATCGTGAACTGTTCTCAATTAATTTTAATAATAACTATTATGAGAGCAGTGTCAAAGCTTAAAGCAAGCTTACAAGCTGCTTTGGCTAATTAAAAAATAGTCTGCTTATTCAGAACACGAATACGAATACGAATACTTTATTTCTCTAAACAAATTGTACAGAGAATATAAAACACATATACAAATACAGTTCATATACAGGCATGTGTGAACAAATATATAAACATATAAATTAAACAGATTAAATAGATTAACCTGGAGGTACGACCTTTTTTAATATTATTTTTAAAAATTTACATACATTTCCAAGAATTACCTCATCACGGGTGTTCATTAAAGAATTAAACTTAAATGTATTTACATTTGAATGGCAGTATTTAGGTAGATACATTTTTCTGTCATTTCGAAAATATGAACATGACATAACATAGTGAAATTCATCGCCTACGTCGTTTGAATGGCATAGGTTGCACCGTCTCTCCTCTCGAGGGATCCCGTGCCACCTACCCCACTCAATTGGCAGACGATGATTTACACATCTAAATCTACAATATATATATATAAAGTATTTTCTGTATACCAATTTTGTATAAAATGATCTTTCAGTGTACGCTCTACAGTATAAACTAACCATTTTGGGTCAAAATTAGCTTGTGATTGCCAAATATAAGATAGACCACAGTCATCTAAAATTTGTTTTATAAATAATAACCATTTACTCCCCAGTCCATAATTCACATAATAGACATGTAATAGATTATAAAAAATAGACGAAAATTTCATATTGTGTCCATTTAAAATATTACACCAGAAATTAATCATTCTTACTTTAATTTTGATATTCAATGGGAATCTACCTAGATCACCATAAATCATAAAACTAGGTGTAGTACTTTTCAACCGAAGAATAAGTTTTAAAAATTTCAAATGTACTACTTCAAAACAATCAGTATTTTCGAATCCCCATATTTCAGATCCATACATTATAATGGGAACAATAGCTTTGTCAAACATATCAAGCTGACATTCTATTGACAAATGATTTTTCTACATTTTTTCAATAGACCATACATTGCTTTTGTAGATTGTTCTTTTAAGTAAGTTTTCGTTTTTGAAAAACTACCACTTTTCGAAAAAAATACTCCCAAATACTTATAACATTTAACAATTTCTATTTCTATACCATTCAGATAAAAATGACGTTCTTTAACTCTACCTTTTTCAAAAATAAGAACCTTTGATTTATCAATATTGATATTAAGTTTCCAAATTTTACAATAATCCGAGAATTCCTGTATCATGTTTTGTAGGTCTTCTTCTGTTTCAGATAATAAAATCGTGTCATCAGCGTATAAAAGTAATAAAATTTTGACGAAAATATTAAGCTCAACTTCAAAATCTTTGCTAACTGATTCAACACCTTTTACCCTCTTTGTTTCCAGAAAATATTGTAAATCATCTAAGAAAAAACAAAATAGCAGAGGGGATAAATTCTCCCCCTGTCTTACACCAATTTCACAATTGAATAAATCAGATTTTTCATTATTATGTTTAATACATGATTTTATATCCTCATACATATTTTTAATTATTCTTAGAAATTTTCCTGTCACTCCAGTTTCATAAAGTTTAAAAACTAAAGAGTTTCTATGGACAGAGTCGAACGCCTTTGCAAAGTCTATAAATACACAAAATAATTTTTTTCTTCTTAGGTTGAGCAATTCAAATAAAGCCTGTAAGGAAATAAATGTGATCTAAAGTAGAATAATTATTTCTAAAGCCAGCCTGGTTTTCGTGTAAAATCGAATACATATCAGTAAAAAACTTTAAACGTTGATTCAACACAGATGTAAATATCTTACCTAAACACGACAGTAGGGTTATCGGTCTATAGTTTTTCGGATCAAGTTTATCACCTTTTTTGTAAATGGGGATTATACTACCAATTTGCCAAGCCTCAGGCAATATTCCAGTTTCAAAAATAATATTAAAAATACTAACATAGATATCCATCATAAGATCAATAGTAGACGATATATATTCATTTCCCCTGGCGACTTGTTAGTTTTTGCTTGCTTAACGGCATACCTTATTTCATTTTCTGTAATAGGATCATTTAGCAATACATCGCCCCCGTTTCGTAAATCATCATTATCAATAATGAATGCATTTTCTTCGTCATGTTTATTAGTATTTAAATCTTTAAAGAATTCAAATAACGTAGTAATACTAATATTTGAAAATTCTCTATTCCTACCCGCATTAAATAGTCTCCAAAATTCCTTTGGATTATTACCCCTTAATTTTTTCATTTTATCCCTTATTTCAAGATTATACCTATTTATATTGTCGTCCATTGTACGTTTATAATGTGCTTCATCATTTGCAAGCCTTTGGCGAAAAATATATGACCCATACTTCTTATACAACCTTTTTGATTTTCTATATCTTTTTCTCGATTGTTTGCAGTCAACATTAAACAATTCTTTATCAAAATGTTTACGTTTTCGGTTACTAGAACCCTTTTTAACTCCCAAAGTCAATTTTGCTGAATTAATAAGAATATCTGAAATGTCGTCAATAAATTTATTTATATCCCTTTTATTTATATTCTCAGTATTTTCGATAGATATGCGCAAATCGTGCAAAAGTTTTTCACACAATCTACTATCTATGTTTTCAATGAAATTTAAACTTAGTTCAGTTTTCCACGGTCTGATTTTTTGTTGGGTCTCAACGGTTTTTTCTGAATTAGCTTCTTTATTATTTACCTCACCCAGCGTAAGTAGAAGTGGACAATGTACATCCGAATACAAATTACTAAATTGGAGTACTTCAAAATTAGACACAATTTGCATAAAATGTGATGTACTCATAATATAATCGACCACACTTGTATTATTACAGGTAAAATTACCTGCTTTGTCACCTGGTAATCTGCCATTAAAAATATACAAATTATTATTCTTACATAACTGTATAAGTTTTCGGCCATATCTATTGACTGTTAAATCTAAGTTATTTCTAATTTTATCTATAGACATTTCATTAAACATTAAACCATCATTAAGATCTAATACATTTATTACATGTTCACCAAACAAAATACGTTTTCATTTTCACACAATTCTTGGATAGTACCAACACGTGCATTAAAATCACCAAGCAAACAAACTAAATTTGATGTATTATTGAATTTCTGAAATTCTCTTTCAACTTCATCAAATGCTTCATCGGAGGTATACCTAGAGTTTTCGGGAGGAATATAAATAATTCCAAAAATAATATTTTCGTCCGTATCAAAAACATCTTTACTCATACTAAACCAATATACAAACGAACTTTCTGTCTCAATAGGTTTAATAAAATTTTTCAGATACGATTTGAAACCTATAGCAAGTCCATCCGATTTATTTTTAAACTTTTCCCTATTTTTATAACAAAATACAAAATCAGGTATTTCAATATGGTCATAATCATCAAGTTTCGTTTCAGTTAGACACACTATATCAACTGAATTCAATAAAGAAACAAATTCAGGATGAAGTAATCTTCTATTAATACCACCTACATTTAGACTTAATAATTTAAATCTCTGAATAATATTGTTTACATTAATACTAGTCAGTCCAGATTTACCGTTAAGGTCGTCGGTTGTACTTAAGTCACTGTAATCACTATTATATAAGCCTCCGTGGTTTTCCTAATCGTCGTCTGTCTTATGTCGTGTAGTTTTTGGCCGTGCACCCATCTCTTGCTCTCTCTTCCTATCTCTATAATTTCCCGAACTTCGCTGATCACCTTCGATGCGAAACTCAGAACCATCGATATAAAGCTTATCCCTTCTAAAGTAAGCAGTCTTTTTTTGTCTCTTTGGGGAACTGTTCGCTTATACCATAAATTGTTCCTTTCAGTTCAACAGCTGCTTTGCGTACAGTTTCCCTGTCTATAAAGTTTTTGAAACGACATACAATTGGGCGCTGCCTAGTTTTTTTATCTGGTTTGCCGAAACGATGGGCTCTGTGGAAATCAACTGGAGAATCCATTTTTAAATTTTCCGTCATAAAAGTTTTGATTTTCTTCTCAGTTTCCTCACTTTGTTCGTTTGGCGTTGTCTCTGTGATTCCAGAAAATATAAGATTTTCGCGCATTGAACGATTCTGTAAATCTGTTTGTCTCGATTTCAGGTGCTTTAACTCAGTTTCCATAGAATCGAGTTTATTTTGTGCTTTGGTATATGATTTTCGAATTTCCTTCAAACTATTTTTCATCTCTGTATTATCATTTTTGTTTACTTCAAATTGGCTGTTCATAAATTCTACCGACTTCTCAACCTCAGTAACCCGTTTTGTTATTTTGTCAATGTTGTTCACCAGATTAGTCATGGTGGATTGGAACTTATTCATTTTATCACCAAAACTGTCTAGCATTGATACTTTCATACACATTTGATCAATTTTATTACTCAAAGTATCAAGTCTGTTATTTTCAGATTCATTGTTCATTGTCGACTGAAGGACTGGGTTCATTGACTGACTTAGTGGAGTACCGGGTAGGAAACCGAGCATAGGAGAAGTTTGGTTAAAAGTCTGATTATAATTTTGTGACGGCATTTGTTGATAACTCATAGGCCTGCCGCTTGCAATAGGGAAATCATTACATGGTAAAACATTTTGTGGATTCATTTTTTCGGCCTTTTTTGAATCGGGTTGACACTGTGTGTTTACATTTGGATGAGTACTATTTACTATTTTACTTGGTTTTGGTTTTTCGATTTCTTACGTTTTCTTCCATTTTTGTCTCCTTTTTTCGAATTCGAATTCATATGTTTCCCGATATATTCCTCATTTTGGCACAAAAAATTGAATGTTTATCATAAATAACGCAAAATATTAAGATTTCAACACTCTTGAAAAGATACAGACAACCATCTTTGTTCACCAGAAGCTTTAATCAAGCTGTGAAATCATAAGCTGAAATCATGTATATTTAATTAATGAATTGTCCTTATTAATTATTCTAATGAAATTTTAAAATTTTTGAAATTGAATAATATGAAATGCTTTATAATCAATTTTTAGAATATTTACAATTAATTTTAAATAATAGTAGATTTTCTTGTTTAAGAACAGAAATCAATTAAAAAACTACCTTTTTTTTAAATTGACTATAATTTAGTTATAATTTTAATTTCAATCATTTTTGGGGAATAAATATACATTCAAAATAAAAATATTTTAGATTTTATGCACGAAATATGCAAGATAAATGCAACAAAATCTTTGAAAATATACAAAAAGTTGAAGATTATGATGTTTATTCAGTGATCAAAACATGCCATAATTAATAAATATGTTTTTACAATTCTCAAATTGTAAATTCCCATATCGCCTTAGTACTTTTTTACCTTTTTACCTGAAATTCACAGCTAAGGCGAAATGGGATCAATTTTAAATATGTTACAGAGAATCTGTGTAATCAGGGATTACGTGTAATCCCTACCTTGAAAATCAGGGAATACATGTAATCACTAAATTGCTTTGGGATTACATGTGATCCCTAAATTTTACCAGTGATTTTTCTTGGAATATTTACACGTTTTCCCTGATCCCCAATACTCCAAATAAAATAACATTTCAAATGATTTTCATGGTTTGTTTATCAAAGAGTTTTCCGTTTGTGCATGCAATATCCAGCAATTTTGATAGTTCTGTCATAATCTTAACATATCTTTTAATAATTTAATCTAAAAGTAACATAAAATTAAAAGAGTATAATTGCCTTTTAATATAGATCTTGAATATACCATGTTTCTGTCGAATTCCACTCAATTTTGTCAGTGAGTCTGTGTGAAATTTCCTAAAAAGTTTTGAAAACCACTAAATCTTAAGATAATAGTGGATAAACGTTTATCATATCATTATGGATCAAAATAAAATCACTTTCAAAGAAGAACTCTTTCAAATCCAAAAGGAGAATAAAAACGTATATCTCTCAAAAACAAAAAATCACCAAATCATATCAAGCATAATTTGTTACAAGTAGAAAATGTTAAGAAACCCAGGAAAGATTACTATCTCTTACGAAGGTAAGACTATTGTTTGATTCAGATTACTAGGAGTATATGCAGAAACATTTAATTCTCATATAATTTTATTGAAAACAAAATATGAAGTTTATTGAATCTATTAGTGCAGGTCTAATAATTAATGCTTTTGGTATCATAAAATCAAGGAAAAAAAATCCAATTTTCAGAGCTAAAATAATTGTAAAAATTGATTATTTTCAGATTTAAAATAAAAGTAAATATGGAAATTTTCAGAATTATAAAAATCAATAAGAAGGAAATTTTCATTCAGTAGCTTGCCTAAGGTGAGCTTTTGCTCTGAGGCTAACGAGCCAGTTGGAACACAACTTGGCCACAATAGTCCTTTGGTAGTCCCTTTCAGGAAAGGTGTTTGTGCTATATCTAAGATAGCCACCACTGAACCCTATGGGAAAAACATTCAAACGTCATCTCTGAAACTACTCGGCCAATAAAATAAAACTTTGCCAAATAGTCTTTAGGTAGTCCCCTGCTAAAAAAAAAGATGTTTTTTTTTCAGGCTAGGAATTGTTCCAAGATATCGCTAGGGGTGCACAACTTAACATTTAAGATTACTGTTTATATGTGTTACTGTTCTTAATTTTTAACATATTTTTTGCTGATTCTTGTATGTAAACTGAAGATATATTTTCATTTATTTTGGTTGAAAATCATTCAAATATTCTTTAAATATGTTGAATATGTAAATTTTCAACAGAAGATGATTCATAATTAAACTACATTTTGTACATGCATAACAACAACGATTAATGAGTGTCAGGGAAAATGTGTAAAAATGTTGAAAAAATCGGGGATTACATGTAATCCCTATAGTTTTTAGGGATTTCATGTATTCCCTAAATCGGCCAGGGATTACATGAAATCTCTGACTACTTTTGGATTATGGCTTTCCATATTATTTGATTTTAATGCTGCTGATGAGAGGTTACTCCTTGAAACACGTGTACAGCATAACGAAATTCACTGTTTTTTTTATGTGACTTTGGTACTTTTTGTATTTTGAACCATTGGGCCGATGCCACTGCTGGTGGACCTGAGGTCCCCGAGGGTATTCACCAGCCTAAAAGTTAGACTTGTCTGACTTGAAACTTTTACCTTGCGTGTTATAGAAATTTACTGTTTTTATCAAAATTCTAACCTCTTTAAAATACTGAAGCTTCATTCCGTGTATGACACTCGGTAGATGTCCTTGGTACTGGATTTGGCTTCCTATTTCGATATTTTTGGAAATGAGTACTTCTTTTTGGACTACTTTTGAATTATGGCTTTCCATATTATTTGATTTTAATGCTGCTGATGAGAGGTTACTCCTTGAAACACGTGTACAGCATAACGAAATTCACTGTTTTTTTATGTGACTTTGGTACTTTTTGTATTTTGAACCATTGGGCCGATGCCACTGCTGGTGGACCAGAGGTCCCCGAGGGTATTCACCAGCCTAAAAGTTAGACTTGTCTGACTTGAAACTTTTACCTTGCGTGTTATAGAAATTTACTGTTTTTATCAAAATTCTAACCTCTTTAAAATACTGAAGCTTCATTCCGTGTATGACACTCGGTAGATGTCCTTGGTACTGGATTTGGCTTCCCATTTCGATATTTTTGGAAATGAGTACTTCTTTTTGGACTACTTTTGAATTATGGCTTTCCATATTATTTGATTGTAATGCTGCTGATGAGAGGTTACTCCTTGAAACACGTGTACAGCATAACGAAATTTACTGTTTTTTATGCAATGCCTTAAAATTTTTATTTGTGCAGAGTTATGGGCCTTGGGCATAGTAAAGTTTTACGTTTCCAAACCCTTTTCTTAGAAATGCTTCAGCATATTGATTTGTGATTTGTATATGAATGTACCGATATGAGTTACAGTTCAAGTGTTCATTAAAGTCCAGTTCAATGATTTAGTGAAGAGTTATGACAATTGGACGTAGTATTTTTTAATCATCTGTTTCTGCACGTTTTCGTTGCAATGCCTCAACATTTTGATTTGATATTTGGTATATGATCTATACGAGTTGGACTAAGTAATTTTTTATATATCAATTTTAACATCTTTTCGTGGCAATGCCTTAATATTTTGATTTCATATTTGGTATATGATTGTGTTTATACGAGTAACATGGCAACTGTCAATTAGGTCTCGGTCGAATGATTTTGTGAGTAGTTATGGCCCTTGGGGAAGGTAAAATTTTAAAATATTAGTTTCGAAACTTTTATCAGAAATGCTTTCATTTTGATTTGTAATTTGCATGTGATTGTACCGATCAAGTGTCAAGTGTTAATTCAGGACTAGTTTAATAATTTTGTGCAGTGTAATGGCACTTGGACGTAGTATATTTTCCTTTAAAATGCAGCTGTTTTTGCACGTTCTCGTTGCAATGTCTCAAGATTTAGATTTGCTATTTGGTATATGATTTACAGTACAAGTGTTAATTTAGATGGATATTTTTTGCACAATTATGGCCGTTGGACTAGGTATTTTTTTCTAAAATATCAGTTTTGTCACTTTTTCTTTGGAATGTTTGCATTTGTTGGTTTGTTTGCATATTTTTAGGTTACTGATCAAGTTCAAATTTGACTCCAGTTGGCTAATTTTTATGGAGAGGTATGGCACTTCAACCGAGCATATATATTTATTTTAATTTAGGTTTTGCACCCCCACTAATCTATGCCTTAACATATTAATTTGATATTTGTCGCATCTTAGTAATACCGAGTTTCTGTCAGATTCTTTGTCATCAATTTTGAACCTCATAAATTCAACAAAATGTCATTTGTCTTAAACAAAATATACAGAGAATCAAAATTTAAAACAGGGTAATTTGTTAATATCGAGATTAGCTGCATATGAAATTTTAAATTATAAGTAAATTTTACAATATAAATATGCAACCAACATTTTTATCTGTTCTGAACGAGAGTTCATATTCTATTGTTTAAGTACCACCCTATTTCAGACTAAATACTACAGAAATAATATGATTCTAGCTTTTGGTCCCATTGCTTCAAACGCAGGAACTCATAATACTGAAATATGCTAAAAATATATGCTTCGTGTTGAGCGTTTTCTCTAATATGCAACAAACAATACATCCGGGTTATTATTTGGTGTTAACTGTATCGTACTTTTCTTATATTGTATCAGTGCTCGTAAGTACTGTTTTTTTTAAACATTGGTATTAGAAAGTCAATTTAATAGTCAAATCCACACAAGATTGAATGCAAAGAAAAGTCTAAATTTATAACAAGAACTTATTTACGTTCACTGCATCCTACTTTGATTTGTACAAGTCTTGAAGTGTTTGACAAAATAACAAAATATTCAGAAAAGTTACAGCTGTTTTCGGTATCCATGTATCTATAGACTTTGCAAAGTTACAATCTAACTTGATAAGCCTGAGGCTAGTGTTAAAAAACCATTCATACCAAATCAGTTGTCACGCCAAAGATATAATAGTCTATTTCAAACTTATATGTACTAGATGGAACTTGAAAAAAAGAAGTATTTTATGCTTCAAATTGATATAACTAGATATTGTGATTATGTTTAAAATCCAGATGTCTTTAAAAGTAGAAAACTATAAAATGTTATGTAAATTTGGTAGCAAACTTATTCCCTAGAAATGTATTGCATGAATATGGAATGGGCTATAATCCCTAATTATTAAACCAAACTTTTTATCAAACTTCGCTCTTTACATTGAAAAGTTACTTGGTACATGCTTAACTGTATCAGCTGTAATAATGATTTTTGATAGTTATTTGCAATAAGGTCGTATCATCTGAACGTAAAATAACTTATCTTAGCTCTCTACCTTTTGACTCCGTATAGCTTCCTACTAGGTGTATAACTTACAAAAAACCGAAGTTACTGCTATTTTTTTTCTGCATGTGCTCATTTCGACAACGTATGCCTCTTCATTATATGTATATTATTATTGACTTTCACTTTCACTTTCGTTGTTTGACAATTCCAATTTTGTTTCTGTCATACTCAAATTGATCCCAGCAATTTAGCATAAAGTTGTACATTATAATTAGTAATTAGTAAAGTAATATTGATTTATCCCTGTAGAGCACCATTTTTTACTTAAATTAGCAAATTGCTTTTTGGTATCGATTACAATGTGAATCCATATTGAAAAGGTAGGTGAATCGTCTTCATACTCTTCTTCGGTTATAACATTTGTGACACTTTCAGACACTTGCGAAGTAATTACATGTAATACCATTAACTTGCATAAATATCTTGACTTTAATATAGTTGACATATTGTGTATATGTATATTATCTACTATGAAGGGATAAGGTGGTTTCAATATCAGCATAACAGTGAACTCAATAACAGATAGAAGGAATTTTCTTGATAACAGCAAACTGATTCTTCAAGTAATAGATTACAGGGAATTGGACATCACAATAAAGATACCAGAGAATCTATTTTAATCTATAACACAACATTTACCCCCCCCCCCTTTTTTTTTTCACCATCACCGCCATGCATCTGATTCAATATTCAAGATTCTATTTTACTCTTTGACAGTAAACGCTGTACTCGATTTTGATTTTTTTTTATATTTTGACCAGGTGGTGGATTGTTATTTTGTCTCTTTGTTGACATATGACGACATATTTACCTGGACACGCATGCATGATGACTAATATTATATTTCAAAATTATATGCAAACAAAAAGTTATTAATGCTTTTTCTAGTTGAGGCTCTACATTCACTAAAATTTAGTTCAAAAACACCTAATATACAAAGAATTGATCTCGAAAGTATAAAAGATATAAAAGATTAAGGACCATCTTACGACACTCTCCAGTATTGTCTCTAAGCTATTTCAGAATCTTAAGGGTAATTTTTCATTTTCATTAAGTTTTGATAAAATATCGATCAAAGACAAAAGTATCCTAAGAAAGCTAATGACCAAGTTTGGGGATGGATTTAGGACCACCTTACGATGCAACAATTTATTTTATCTCAACTTAAATACATTCCTAAAAAGTGGATAACAGGTAACACCTACAATGGCCAAAAATTATAATTACATGCCACAATCTGCCATGGAACTACACATGGAGAACACGAATAAGACAAAAGACAAGCGTAGACAACGATAGGAACTCGGGACAGCCGGATTTGGTACCGGCACTAGCAAAAGTCACCGGTAGGGTTAAACCGGTTTATGCGTACCCAAACCTCCCCTTTATCTGTCCAGTTTCCCTATACATGTAGTATGATAAACATACGAATAAAACCCAATACAGGTAGACCACTAACTCCATGACCACAATCTTGAAAGAAAAAAAAAAATACGTAATTTTGAAAGATGGGTCAAGGGGTGCTCGCCGCTAAACTTTGGCTAGCTCAAGAAGCCTAGTCTGCTGGTAGAACACTGTCGCACTACGGAAGAAAAATCAAACTCAAAACTTCCCGACGGGTTTGGTCAAGAATCATCATGAATTTCAGTGAGAGGCCAGTGTGTGTGCAAAATTTTCAGGTCATTAGGTCTCAAAGCTAATTCAATGGATGTAAGCAGAATATCTTGTCGATATCCCCTACTACGTAAAGAATGTAAGTTACTTCCCAGCTTTTCTGGACTTTTAATCAATTTCTTTCATTTTTAGCAACATTTCCGTAAAAACGAGGATTAGAAATGCCCTTGGTAATAAGCTGTTTACGAATAACGCCATATTTAGACATCAAATGATCATATCTATTATAAAACTTATGAAATCTGTAACCCTGTTGTAAAAGTTTGGTTGTAAAAGTAAGGTTACGTTCATTAAAATCGTCAAGAGTAGAACAAACTCGTGCTAATCGTACCAGTTGAGAAATATACACCCCGCAGGATGGAGCTAGAGGGATGTCGCCGTCAAGAAAAGGGAAATTAGGTACATATTTACATGGGAAAATAGTATTCAGAGATATGATATATGGGATATCTTATCCCAACGGATTAAAATATCCACTAGGGACATATTTCTTTGGTACAAAATTTATGTGTAAAACGACATTCTCGAGTTTTTGTCTCGAAGCTATCCCAAACGCATCTTATGGTGGGACGTCTTAAACATATCTTAAGTGTAATTTTTAATTTTCTTTATTAAGTCTTTATAAAATATTGATCAAAGACAAAATCATTTTATAAAATTGTGTAACAATTTTGCCTTCTGAAGTGTATATATATGATGTAAAATATTTCCGAAAAAGCATTGTAATTTACAATTTGTTTGTTTTGTTTGAAATGACAGTTGAGTTTCAACTATCATCATTACTTGAAACAATCAGTTCAAAGCTTAAAATTTTGCAAAGTTTCTGAAAAGATACGTGTGTATTGATGCGGTTGTATTGATTTATGTTCATCTTTAAAAAAAATATTGAACAAAAGGCAAAATATAAGGCTAGGATTGAGATAGATGATTTTAGACACATAATTAGTTGTCCTAAAGTTAAGACGAAAATTGCGAAATATCATAAGTTAGGAGAGCTTAGGAAAGATACGTGTCATAAAATGTTCACAGGAAATGTCTTATTTCTAAGATAGCTTAGAAAACGCCCACCCAACTTTAACTTATGACATAATTATTCTGTGCGTGACAAGATTTTGCTTTTGAGGAAATATTAATAACTTAAGGTTGTAGACCCGGGAGTGACCCAAAAATTGTCCATTCAGTCAGTCAATTTTCTTTAAATTTGCAGTATTAAACAATTATGTACTAATATATTTGTAGAAAAGGTTTAGAAATCTTTCACAGTAAGATTGATACCTCAGTTTTTATAGGGGTTCATACTGCTATTGCGTTAGTTTTGTGGCGTTCTTGTTCATTTTTGTTTATTTGTTTTGTCTTTGTCATTCTGTCTCAATTCGTGTTGCTGTGAATTGCCGTGATTTTGGATTTATGATATTAGAATTTCGCCTTTTCATGTTCTTGCTTCGGTATTCGTTTACCGATGTAATATTTATAATTGACAGAAACACCCCTATCTCAGGAGTCTTGAAATTTCTTCAATAATCACCATGAAGTGTATACTACTGTTCTGTAGATGTACAAGAATTGGCACAAAAAGACTATAAATTGTCACACTTCTTCATAGAAAAGTGTAGACCTTAATATGAGAGAATGACGGTCATTAGCTAGCATATGTTGTCAAAACATTGCTGATAACACAGCTTCATTCAATTTCTTCTAGATGAAAATCCTAACATTCAATTTTCACCAAAAACTGGCAAATTAAAAGCCCTCCACACATATATTTAACGAAAGGGTATGGAGTAAATGAACATGAGACCATAACACATATGTTTACTCCAACTGCAGTAATTTTAATGAGCTGTATGGCCATTTCGGAAATTAATTCCTCATCAGCAGCAATAAAACCCAATCAAAGGAAATCCATAGTTTCAAAAAATGTTTAAAATGCAACCATAGAAATCCGAATAATCAGTAATATCAAATATAGCTAAGGACAAAACTACGATGGAGGGAGTTAATCCTTCGGTTTTAGAATTATAAAAATTTAGATAATAGTAATTGAAAAAAGTGTACACATGAGGTATTATCTCATGTACAAGTACATCATATCTAGGAAAAATATAGAGCATACATCTCTACCACAGGGAATTGTTTTACCAACTCCACGCTGCAACAAAAGACAAACTCATGACTTACATCAAAATTTTATAAAATAATCACCGTACAGTTTTTTAACGATATTCCTGAGTTCTGAACGTCAAGAAGAAAGAATTGCCTCACTTTCCAAAAAAAATCTGACTTTCATTTATTTTGATATTTTTAAGATGTCAATCAAAACCTAGATATTTTAATGTAGGCACTTTCATTTTGTGATAAGATGAATCTTTTATTTCTATTTATGATAAATATTCTTATTTTTTTATTCATAACAATCAAAAGAAGTAATTTGTACAGAAGAGGTAGTTATCTACCTCTACCCTAGGTCTACTACCTTAAATATTTTACGAAAGGATATGGAGTAAATGAACAAGAGACCATAATACATATGTTAACTCCAACTGCAATTAATTTTAATGAGCTGTATGGCCATCATCAGCAGCACTAGGACCTAAACATAAGGAATTTACAATATCAATTTAATGTTTAAAATGAAAAAAACAAACGAAATCCGAATAATCATAAAATGAGAAATAGCTGAGGACAAAACTACTATGGAGGGAGTCGAACCTTAGGTTTTAGAATTTTCATAAATTTAGGAAAATAGTTATAAACAAAGTGTACACATCAGGTACACCATATCTAAGAAAAATAAAGAGCATACATCTCAAACACGGGGAATAGTTTTACCAACTCCACACTGCATTAAAAGACAAACTCCTGTATTAAATATTTTACTAAAGGATATGGAGTAAATGGACATGAGACCATAACACATATGTTAACTCCAACTGCAATTGATTTTAGTGAGCTGTATGGCCATTTCGGAAATTAAGCATATATAAAAATTGAATAAAAATAAAATAACTAGATTTTTTTTATCTTTATTTATAAAATAAGTGGATTTATTATTTATTGTGTTAATCCTTTTTTAAAGTTATTATTCTTACAGCTACATAGACCTATAACAAATATTAAAAATGACATATCTACCAGGAAGGATATAAATTTAGAATTTAATAAAATGAATAACAGGAAACATCTACAATGACTGAAAAATACAATAACATACTACAATCTACCAGGGAACTACACAGGAAAAACACAAATAAGACAAAAGACATATGTAAACAGTGATAGGAACTCGGGGCAGCTGCACTTGTTACCGGCAATTGCAAAAGCCAACAGTAGGGTCAAATCGGTTAATGGGCGTCCTAAACTCCACTTTAATTGTCCTGTTTCCCTATAGTGTAATAAACATACGAATAAAACCCGAAGCAGGTAGACTACTCACTCCATGACCACAATCTTGACAGGAGAGAAATTTACAATACGTCAGTAATTTTGAAAGACGGGTCAAGGGGTGTTCGCCGCTAATCTGCCGGCTAGTTTAAGAAACCTAGTCTGCTGATAAAACACTGTCGCACTACTGAAGAAAAATCAAACTCAAAACGTCACAAAGGGTTTGGTCTAGAATCATCATACATTTTAGTAGATATAGGCAGTATCAGTGAGAGGCCAGTATGTTGGAAAACTTTCAGGTCACTAGATCTCAAACGTAATTTAACGGATGCAAGCAGAATATTTTGTTGATATCTCCTATTGCATGAAGAATTTATGCCTTTCATACGTGATGTATATTCAGTTATTTTTATCTGTTTCAGACATACAGTGTTGCTAAGATTAGGTATGATATTGATTATAATATACTACATAGTCCACATATTGTATACTTACGTTTGCGTCAATAATTGATGAGCTGTATCGAATTAAATTTCGGTGAAAATTCACTTTCAAAAGCAACAAGGAGAAACCATTTGGCTACATAAATTAATGCAATTTATACCAGCGGATTTATAACCATGTTTGCGTATACATTTCATATTAAATATGTCTTACCAATTATTAAAATATATTCTAAAAAATGTTATTACTCCCTTTTTTTAACACAAATTCAACTTGTATCTATAAATGGGACAAAAATAGTTTCGCTGAAAATTTGTATCATATTGCATAGTACCTTGAACAGATATATCATGATAAGGAGGGGTATTTGCAAAAAAAAAATACAAGTCGCGGGCGGGTAAAATTTCCCGAGCATGAAAGGCGAGGGAAATTTAGACCCAAGACTTGTATTTTTGGCAAATACCCGACGTTCATGATATACCCCGGTATCTGTTTAAATACACCGAATGTCTCTTATCATCAAAGTGCACAGATGACTCCAGGACAAATACCACGACAAGCGTCTCTGTGACGTGGTACATTTGTATTTGCTAAAAAATACCACGGCTATTAACCAACCAGAATGCAGCTTACTAACATCTGGGACTAATATAGCAGGGATTTGAAACATTTACATTTCTTACAATTTCGGTGTCGCGGCAGATTTACCTGTAAATCGTCGTATTTTTTAGCATTTCTCTGTTGAAACATAGGGCATTTTTAGTACACCTTACAGCTACATTTTTCTACCGATTTTAATACAAAATCGATCATTTTATAGAGAAAAGATTGCTGCAAATCATAGTATATTTTTTGTAAAATAAATTTATTCCAAATTACACAAATTGTGCTCTAAAACTTGGATAATTCTGGGTTTTTTTAGAAATATACCGCGAAATTTTACACTTCATGACGTTTTTTTATTACACTTTCTATTTTCCCACAAATATTTAATGCTACAAAATTTACATGATTGAAAAGATGAAACTCCGATGTACGGAAGCTAAAAGAGGCCATATAATAAAAATAATATCTAGAGATAAAATTATATTTATGTTAAAAATTAAAATATTTGAGGCAAAAAAAATTTATGGATTAAATATAAATATAATGGGATAAATTATTACTTTCTGTATCAAATAATAAAATTTATTGTGTACAAAAAATAATATTTAGCTACAAAAAAAATATATGGGTAAAAAATAATCTTTGTGGTATCAAAAAATAAATTTTCAGTGAAAGAAAAATTTTTTGGGTACAAAAAAATATTTTTCGTCACAAAATTTATTATTTTGTACAAAAACATAATAACTAGTAACAAAAAAATATGGGTTAAAAATAATATTTTTGGTATCAAAAAATAAATTTTCAGTGAAAAAAATAATTTTTTAGTAACCGAAAAATATTTTTGGTCACACAATTAATTTTGTGCTAAAAATTCTATTAATAACAGAAAAATATAGTGTTCAAAAAAATATTTTGATACCAGAAAAATATTTTGGGAAAAATTTATTTTGCACAAAAAAATGATATCTGGTGACAGAAAAATTTATTGGTCAAAAATAATATTTTTGGTATCAAAAATTAATTTTTCAGTGAATATTTTTGTACCATAAAAATATATTTGGAGACATTTTGTTTTGCTGTAAAATAAACTTTTATGCAAGAAAATAATCATCAGTAATTTCAGCAGGCTTAACCTTGAGATAGATTTACCTGATTCAGACCTTTCCAAGGACATTCAAGTTGCATGTATATTACACACGGTCATACTTCATTATCGGCCTTTATCCTATAAACAAGCATTATTCAACATTTAATGCATAAATTGGACATTTTTTGTCTAACGCTGTTTACAATAAGTGACAAGCGCTAAAGATACGCTTGGCAATTGCTCTCATACGCTTGTATAAGTAATATTGATGATGGGATAAGTTTTTAGATAGTTACTTATACGTTAAGCAAAAGTTATAAAAAACGGATATGTGGCACTATTTCAACGAAAGAGCCATCAATCCAACCATCATGCATCCATAATGCCGCTTTCACACTACGTGTTAGCTTATTCCGACGCCTGAAAATTTTTTATCGGTAATTTATCCTTCTTTCCTTTGATGTGTACTGACCGATAAAGTCCATATCGACGTACTGGACCATATCAAAAATTTATTGGGTCAGTATGTCAGAATACTAACCTGGTACCCTGGCAAAATATTTTCCTTTACGCCAGCTCAACTTCAAATATAATATATTCGAACCGGAAGCCGCTTACGGTAAAGAGAATATTAAGTCAAGATCCCAGACTAGTCAGATGACATGCGCGAACCGAAGCGACACGCATTAATCTGAATTCAAAGTCGCGATTACAAACAGGAAACAATTTTGAAATTGTTCATCTTTTAAAAAGAAAACATGTTTTCCAATCATTCTTCATGATATTTTTGAAAAACTCATACCTTGACACTGCAATTAAAACATCATGCAGGCCATTAATCCAATCAATCCATAGGAATCCAATCTTTCGCTGACTGATAGTTTGCTTCTTCTGAAAAACTGTCGCCGATTTAAAAAAGAGACAAAGAAACGCCTACCCCTATACTGCACATCCCTACATTATTGAATTACGTAGGGTGTATTCAGTGACAAGAAAGGTGCCATGCCAATGACAAACTTCAGAACTTCAGTGTGTTTACTAATTTATCTTCTTGAATGCTGTCCATTTGAACAAAAAGTTACTTACGATGTTGCTGCATTGATTTCCTGTTGTTTTATATAAGTTGAATGAGCTATCCTTTGTTATTTGTGACATTTTTTCCATCGAGAATAAAATGGCGTGACGTGTCCTGTTCAAACTAACGAACAGAAGGATGGGACGTCACAGTACCCTGACGTTAACAAGAATTGTGCACAATACAGTTTACACAAGAATTATTCGCCAAAGAAAGAGTTCACTTCATTTTTTTCAAGTTTAACCATAATATTGCAATATTTGGAAATTCCCGATAAACAGAATATAGAACCTTTTGTTTTTGATACGGACTTTATCACGGTAACATATCAGGTTCGCCCAAGCGGGCTCACCTGATATATTACCGTGATAAAGTCCGTATCAAAAAACAAAAGTTCTTATATTCTATAGTCAAGTACGCTGGCATACGCTGAAGTTGATTTATAATTTCAACGCGTCATTTCATTTGTGGACGTTATGCTATTCTTCTGTAAATGGCCTAGAGTGCAAAACACAGTTCTAAAGGGAACGTCGCAAAGTCAGGAGCAATTTTTTACTCTGTACATAACTGTGTATCTGATTTTTGAAAAAGTCATAGAGATATGTACATCAAATAAAGCAAAAACTTGCAAATTTTTCAAATTTCCTAACCCTTTTTGTGAAAATGTTACCTTTTTCCCAGAAATTTTACATCAAATCAGAAAAAAATTCCCCTCCCTCCTCTAAAAAATTACCCAAACCAAGCCAAATTTAGACAAGAAATGAAAGTTAGTCGCCACAATTCAAGGGGAATTTTTTATATGCATTTTGAAGAGCATATTCAGCTGATTCTGGAACATGCCATTTCAGGGTACGATCGCCGGCTTCCAAAAGCACCACATTACCTGGCAGAAAAAAGTTGTTTTTTTGGCAAGGTTAAAATCTGCATGTTTATGGAGTTGCCTCCCCTTATAGGAAATACTCTCTAAGACAATGTTTTTACTCATTTATCACTAATTTTCACTCTTAAAATTACTCTACAAGTACTATTCTAACATTCAGCTAGATTTCACGTCTTCACGGATTTAACATAACCGGATTTGACTCAACCCCGGATTAACTCACTGATAGTGTGACGGGTGCCGCTAGCGAAGCAGGACATGCTTACCCATCCGGAGCACCTGATGTCACTCCCGGTTTTTGTGGGAGTTCACACTGTAAGTACTTTAGTTTTTCGTGTTGTCTTGTATATCATACTGTAAAATTTTAGTTTTGTCTTCGTCAATGATGTTAGTGCTACCGATTTGTCCTTGTGATTGTTTTCATACTATAGAGATTTACAAAAGGTTTTTCAAAATTTCACCATGGTACGGTTTGAGGGTTAGAGAAGTAACATGTGTCATGGATTTCATTGGTTTATTGTCTAAGGGTTAGAAAATGACATTTACCAATCCGCTACCAAACAGACATTTCAAAACACTATATGCCTCACTGATAGTGTGACGGGTGTCGCTAGCGGGGCAGGACATGCTTACCCTTCCGGAGCACTTGATGTCACTCCCGGTTTTCATGGGAGTTCACTCTATGAGTGCCTTAGTTCTTAATGTTATCTTTTTATTTCCGTGCATTGTAGCTGTCTCACGTCCTAGTTTTGTCTTTGGTTTTTTATCTGTTACCGTTTTTGCCATGTCTTTGGACTTCGATTTTTGTAGTCATCGCTTCCCTTGTTCCTTCGGTATTCTACTGCCGTTGTTTCAATTACAAAACAAATTCAACTTTTAGCATACGTCATTTATAAATAGTGGAATTCCCTGCATATGACGTATTAACTTTTGGGAAAATCCCTAGAATTTTATACGAAACTGTTGTTTGTATTCTTATTTCAGTGAAAGATGACCGATGGGGGATCAGTTCACTATTCCTATTGTAATGCATGTACATCTAACTTTATTGTAACTAACGAAAGACGCTTGCTTAACGCACTGCATGTGTTCAAAGCTTACAGAAAGCTAGTTAACTACCAACAGAGGTAAAAAAAACCCTCATTCTTGTTGATAAGAGGTTCACAAACATTACTTTACAATGGATACGTTGCAACAAGAACACGAGACGGTTAATGAAAGAGGTCAATGAATGAGACGATGCATTGAGATGCGATGGGAGTTTGGTATATATGCAGTGATATGATAAACTAATGTTGAAACTTTGTAATAAGATCCCTGTTTCATTCCTCGCATACCGACCGAAATGTTTTACGACCTGCTACAGAGAGTGGGTGCCAGGATAAATAAGAAGCATTTTCTTACATTTCCTCATCTAGGATCTGTGAGCGATTGCTTGTATTCTCCAAATAATTTCGCTAGCAACACAGAAAGTGGTGAGAGATGTATGTAATGTAATCATTGATGAATACAGGAATGAGGCTCTTGTTTGTTCCATCACACATGAAAGTTCCTTACAAGTTCTATGAAACTTTTATCCACACGTATATGACACTTCATGGATGACATTTTGTCTGACATGTAGAATTTCATATGTGGAATTGTTTAGGGGACAAAACTGCATCCCAGTAGAAACAAGATAAACATTTTTAATCTTTGGGTTCGCAAGTTCTTCCATAATGTTTGAGAAGCTCATAGAATCATAACATGTACAAGTAAAATTGTACTCCAATATGTTACTGCAATAATGCAAAATTAAGAGAGTGATACAAAAGGCAATTAAGACCACCTAATAGTATGTATAACTTAGGACAGGCTCATGATCATTTTTCTTGGCTTTAATAAGACATGTTTTGACGGATCCAATCCCTCCCAGTCAAGAAACAGTGGTAAACCAACTGAAATCCATAAAAAACCTAGAAGCAATATAAGACCAACAATGAAATTCAACCAACCCACATAGAAAGTACCTGCAGAACGAAAAAGATCATGATAAAGGTCGCATGCAACCGGATTTTCTTCCAGAAATGTTGTCCTACTCAATAACAAGGGATTCTACTCTACCTGGCCTGACGGCGCATGTTTATTAATCTATATGGGCTCGTATCGGCGTTTTGGTGGTGCTTATTAATCATAAGATGCAACGTACAATGACAGGAGGCTAAACATGCGGGTAAATTTCGGCTAGCGATGCTACCCTTGGTCTTCCTGATCTGTAACGAACCTTTTAAAAATTAAACTTGATGTTGCTTCTCCGTTTGCAATTATGGTAAACTGTGTAAACACTGTATTCTATATGAAATGATGTTTCATGTTTCTTGTATTGATGCACTGTGTGAAATGTTATTTTCTGTTCACACTTTTGCACCACAAAATAACATTTCACAGACTACAATACAAGAAATCATTACACAGAGCACAGTGTTTACAAAAGTTTGGCTTTTGCCTACAATGCAGAATTATCCAACATGATATGCATAGATAAAAATAAAATTAGTATACCAAAGTCCAATGGGCAAAGTTACAAGTCATTTTCTGATATGCATGCATCACCCATCATGCGACTCACCATAAATCCCAAAAGGTCATATATCCAGAAAAAGTCGGTATATAATGGAGACAGAACGACAATTAGATAAATACAGTGTCTAAGGACGGCCACGGAAATAAGTCTGCTCCAAGTTTAGACATGGACAGTCCAAATCGGTCCATCAATTCAGGATGGTGTCCGTAAAATTTTGTAAACGTCGATTCCAACCTTTCTTCCTCAGATCCCTGTTGGAGCAGCATGTTGATTAATAAATTCCTATTAGTTAAACATTTGTTGGTAAAATACGATTGGTACATGCTCTCATACGACTGTATATGTAATGAATGAGTTTTGAAAAAGTTATGCATTCGTTAGCATAACGCTATGTATACATGGTCCGTGTAACACTTATATTAAAATTCTAAAATTTTGAAAATCTAAAAATTTCACTAAAATACCAAAATATTAAAACTCGTGAAGTTGATTTGAAATTTAATATTTTAGATATTTAGTCAAAATTTAAAAATTATAAAATGAATATACAGTTTTAATTATTTCGATTTTTGAAAGTTTGATATTTTAAGTTTTTGGTCAAAATATCAAAATAAAGACTTGTGTAAAAAAGTGGAAATCTTTATCACTATTGCGTTTGCAAGTTTGCAGAGCGCCTTTGATACAACATATGAAATATAAAAGAGAAGATATGGGATAAATGTCAAGGGGACTACATGTATCTCTATCTACGAAATACAAGTTTCAGAACCAAGAGATGTTCTTAAAGGTCTTCACAAGGCCTTCAACAGGTTTAGAATCAAACTGCTTGTGATCAACTCTTAATTGCCCCAAACCTATAAAATGTGTATGCGTTATATCAGAAAAATCTTGTCTAAATGTAATAACATAAAAATACCAAAATAATGTGAAAGAATATCGACCAACCAACGACCTCGACAACTAACTTAGGACAGACACATGAAACATGCGGTAGAGTTCATCGAATAAGAAAGTCTGCATCGCAAATCATAAAGATGCCAATCGAATTCCGGTCGAACTGTTAGGGTATATACGTACGGAGGCTTAATTTTCCAATATATTAAGGACGCAATTCAGAATAATAAAAGGTTTGTATTTTATAGACACTTTAATTAACTCCAAATACACCTACAACGCCAGTTCTTAGAAAATAGGCGAACTGTTCTTGAGAAAAGTGGCTTAGAGAAAACTGTTTTTTTATTATTGCTATTAAAAACGGCATGGGACATTTCCAATATATTTACCAGTCTATAATTTCCATATTCGACAGGAGATATACAACTTATCCGGTGACCATCCGGAGTTTGAGAAGCAATAGGCAGGGATAGTATAGAAATGAGCACCTTTTGAATAAAAAAATGAAGGAAGTGGATTCCATTGAGAGGGGAGTTCAGTGGACGAAAGCTTGTACTTAACTGAGACAAGTGTGAAGCTGTCCGACAATAGCTTCTAGTCCAGTAGTAGTAGTTGTTTTTACTTGTTTATTATTGTTCGTTTATTCATTTTTTATTATCAATTCGGGCAGAAATAGTTTTTGTGAAAGTTTCATATTTAATTTTTTTGGCCTTTTACAGAAATACTTTTAGGTATGAATTTTGGTCCACTGTTGAAGGCCGCAAGGTGACCTGTGGAAGTTTGACGATCATGCCACATTTTCATATTCATTACCCACAATAAAAATCGGTGCGTTTGTCAAATCGCTTCTATATATATGAAAATAAACATAAACATAAACATATTGTATTGCCAATCAAGGGCCCTCAAGGGGCAACATGAAAATTACAACAGTTACAAACATGTATAAAAAGAGAAAGAACATTGATTGAGAGGATCTAAACGTCAATTACAATACATAGATGTTTGGAATTGTTAATTACAGATGTATTTCCCAACTGCATTTAAAATTGGTATATTTTCTGAAGTCAGTAAATAGACATACGAAAGCCTATTGAGCTCATATTCGTAGGGAGAAAAAAAATAATTTCGCGTTATAAAGCGAAACTTTCGTGAAATAACGCGAAACTTTCGGGAATTAACGCGAAACATTCGCGTAATAAAGCGAAACTTTCCCGTAATAACGTGAAACTTTCGCGAATTTACGCGAAACACTCGCGTTATAACGTTTTGCTTCGTGAATTATAAAACTCCTTCGAAAGGATATTATGATGTAAAATTTTAAAAACACTGATTTTTTTGTCATTCTTATAGACTGAGTTTAAACCACTGTTTCAAAATCTTACTTTTCTATCTACTCTATGCTAAATTTGATGATTTTTTATTTTATTTTGCAACATATCAAACTCTTTTGAGAGGAAATCATGTAGTAAAATTTTCAAAACACTTTATTGTTTTTGTCATTTTTAGCTCACCTCACGAAGTGAGGGGGGCTTATGTGATACCCCTATCGTCCGCGTCGGCGTCCGGTTAGGTAGAATGGTTAAGGTCCATTCCTGCTTACTGATATGCCCCCACATCAACTATATTGGTATGCCTGATGCACTTTGGGATGACGACTGGAATGCATGCTTCGGATGCTGTCTTGGACGTACATTTTACGCATGAGCGACTTGGTTAGGTAGAATGGTTAACGTCCATCCCCGCTTACTGGCATGGCCCACATCAACCATATTGGTATGTATGATGCATTTTGGGATGACAACAACAATGCATGCTTCGGATGCTGTCTCTGACCTATATTTTACGCATGAGTGACTTGGTTAGGTAGAATGGTTAAAGTCCATTCCCAATTACTGACATGGCCCACATCAACCATACTATTATGCATGATGCATTTTAGGATGACAACAACAATGCATGCTTCAGATGCTGTCTCTGACCTACATTTTACACATGAGCGAATTGGTTAGGTAGAATGGTTAAAGTTCATTCCCGCTTACTGACATGTCCCTTAGCAACCATATCGGTATGTATGACGCAATTTGGGATGACAACAACAATGAATGCTTTGGATGCGGACTGTAAACTACAATTTATGCATGACTGAATCTGTTAAAAAGAATGATTATAGTCCATTCCTGTTTACTGACATGTGCAACGTGTGACAATGCTGCGAAACGAGGTGAGCTAAGCAGGCTGTGGCTGCTTTCTATGTTTAAAGAGTAAGTTTAAGCCGTAAACTTAAAATTATACTTCATACGTCTTAAATGCTAAAATCCATGAAATTTTTAACCTCGTGAATTATAAAACTTCTTGGAAAGGATATGATGAAGTAAAAGTTTTAAAACATTGAAATGATTTGATCATTTTTAAGACTGGGTTTTTGTTTTTTTAACTGTTTACCAAAATTTCATGATTTTTTTTCGAAACACAGTACACATCAAGTTATATGAAAATGAAAATCTTTGCTCTAGAGATTAGTTAAATTGAATATTCTTTTTAAAATAAGTCTAAAACGGCGATATTCACAACTTAACTGGAGAAGGTGAATATAGACAGTCGAGATCGAATCCTCCCATGACCCGCGAATCTGATATCCATTCGCACCTAAAAGTGTCACAGGTACAACTCTATTTGATCATTAACTTATAATATCAAATACATAAAATAATAAAAGATACGAAATTTGAATAAAAAAGGAGAGAATTATAAGCGATAAACAGAATAAACGATTTTGATTGGACTAATTATACCATGAATACCGTTTTCCATTTCTGATTGGACGAACGTTAAATATCAAATAGCGATTTCCGTTTCTCGCTTCTCATTGGCAAAAACTATGAATAGCGTTTTCGGTTTAAACTCCAATTTCCGATTCCGATCGGAAACTATGGGTTTTCGTCGGAAACCCCTAGTTTTCGTTCAATTTCAATCGGAAACTAGGGTTTTCGGCGAAATACTATGTTTACCGATCGGAAACCCCTGGTTAACGTGCGGTATACCTAGTATTTCGCACGAAAACTCCTACTTTTCGTTCGAAATACTAGGTATACCGCATTTTTGTTACTATCGCGTGCCATAAAAATGGTTTGTAAATCCCTGTTATATTAGTAACAGTTTACATAAGGTGCAATCTTCGGATGAGGAAAGAAGGCATGTATATATGTAATCACATTTTCGAACACTTTAATTACCAGTATGAAATATTTAGCATCATTGATTATACCTCGTGAATGTACATTCAATGAAAAATGAAGCTAAAGTTTTTTTCACGTTTTTAACATAGACATCTACTTTATAGTTATAGTCATTACAAGACATCTGCAGGCATGTAATGTTAATTTTTATTAACAATAGCAAACAATACAATAGAATAATCAACACGGATGACGAATGAACAATCAAAAAAATATTTTTTTCACGCAATATTTGTATTTTCATTTTTAAATAAGATGGTTGTACTTGGGTTTTCTTTATATTTGTCTTGCATTTTTATGTTTTTGTTCAATAATCATATTTCATTACCCATATACTACGGAAGCTTATTATAACAAACTTTCTAAAACAATTGCATTAGATATAATTAAATGCAGTGCAGTTCCATGTTATTAAAGTATTAAAACATTAAGCAAATTTATAATTTGTCGGGGATTTTCTAGCTTAACTTACAGATGTCCACCTAAAATCAAAATACAATTGATCAGGGTCGATCCAAAATTGGCAGTATGGTTTAAGTTTTAAAAAATACAAATACAACGGTATGACCCAAATTGATGAAAATTTACAGTTTAATTCGCTAAGTACAAAGGTCACGTCAGCATTGACTTGACAATTACTAAAGCGCACCACTAATAGCAGTATGGCACATTATAAATGCATGTATCATATTTTAAAAAGGACTTACCAATCTATACATTATAACAACAAATAGCCAATGCATGTATCATGATCATTTTTCTACAATATATCTAAGATTGACTGCTCCAATATTAGAGTATGGCACATTATATATATATATATATATTACAACAAATAGAAATGCATGTATCCTCCATTCTCAACAATTTATTTAAAAGATTGGCTGCTCAACAATTTTGGGTATGGCACATGATAACAAATAACAATGTATTCAACTCTAATTTTAAGGTTTGTCTCTCTATAGTGGCAGTATGACATATTATAACAGACTTTAACAACAAATAGCAATACATGTATAAAAATATTCCAGTGTTCGATATATTATTCAAGTGCAACTTTTGCCCGCTCATATTTGGCAGCGATGTAAATTTCTAGCTAGAATAAAAAACAATTAATGGCTGAAACTGAGTAATCTTGTGATCAATAAGTTGAAATAATGAACAACCACAGATTAAAATCAAATTAAATTAAAATATTAGTATATATGATTTATCAAAACAACTTAACTGAAATCTGATATATTCTTTGCATTTTGTTAGCAAGCGCAATTATATAGCAGTAGAATTTCAAAATCAAATTATAAGATAAAAAATTTCCACTTTCAATTTATATATCAATAGATGTGTAATATTAATGCGATGTAATTGTTTTATTTATAAATTGAACAAATATACTCATCGTGATTTGTTTTATCTCTGTTGGAATTCATGTATATCTTTAACTTTCCGAATGAAATGTCTGTATAGGTGCATTATTTAGAAGATAATTGATGAAATAAGTGTACATTTCAAATTGTTTTTTGGTCAATTGAATTTTCAAAAGTTACCAAAAAGTTTCGAGATCATTGTAGTAATTTTCTTTAATTAACAGTAGTTTGATTTCATACATGATATGTCCTTGGTACGGGACTTGATAATGAGAACTTCTTTTAACGACTTTTAGTTTATGGCTATACATATTATTAGATTCTAATGCTTCTGATGAGAGGTTATTCCTTGAAACACATGTACAGCATAACGAAATTTACTGTTTATTTTGCAACTTGGATATTATTATTATTCAATTATGTAACTTCTGTTTTGAAAAAAAAAATACTACAACTGTTATGTTTTTGGTGGACTTCGTCTATTTCATTTGCACTTTTGTGAGCTGACCCAGCAGTATGGTGCCCGATGCGGCCATTTCGCGTTTTCACGTTTTCGTGTTTTCTACTTTCACTTTCCACAGAGCGAAAACGCGAAAACGCGAAATCCAGAAGGCGAAAACGCGAAAGCAAAAACGCGAAATCGAGAAGGCGAAAACGCAAAAACGCGAAAGCGAAATCATGAAAACGCGAAATGAATTTCACTTCATGTTTTCGCGTTTTCGCCTTTGCGATTTCGC
Organism: Modiolus philippinarum; assembly: GCA_002080025.1. Taxonomy (NCBI): domain Eukaryota; kingdom Metazoa; phylum Mollusca; class Bivalvia; order Mytilida; family Modiolidae; genus Modiolus; species Modiolus philippinarum. The sequence goes on along the minus strand of MJUU01002733.1, from coordinate 7,430 downwards.
GTTTTCGCGATTTCGCGTTTTCGTCTCGGAAGTAAAGATCTAAGGCAAGCGTCATTTGAAACAATAATGTGGCCATCTCAAACCTCAATTGAAAAACAGTATGTGTTATGTTGTGACCAAATTCAATAAACTCGTCAACTGTATTAATTTTTGAATGGAATTTATTCGAATGCAATTACTTCTCAGACCAACTTTTGTATTTTGTGTTGCGTTGCTGTGGTTATGCGAGAGGTATATGTGCAACACGGGGAACTAGCTTAATTCATAATCCAACTATGGATCCCTTTTAACAAAGGGCGCCAACACAAACGTAAGCCTTTAAAGTTTCACATCTTTATTCTTCAAAGTCTAACTACATAACTGAACTCTACACAAACTATCAAGGCATGCACAATATATTTCTGAACAGTACATAAACTTTATCTTTGACAGTTTGGACTTGAGATGAACCATGTGCGAGAAAGTCTCGACACATCCATATCTTTAATGACTTTACCGGGTTATCAAAATAAGCTACAAGATTCTAGAAAAGACATTAATTTTAATTAGATAAGAATTTACCATGAAATGTATTCGTAACATCATCTCCCGCTTTCTAAGCAGAGTTCCACTCCCTGATTAAAACAAGAAAAAAAATCTTTAAAAAATAAGAAAAAAGCGTTAATTTTTGTAATTGACTAAAAAAAAAAATGCAAATAAGTGGTTCCGCGGTCCACAAATTACAAAAAAATATTTCAAAACAGATGAATGGCCAGTTCATCAAAATTCAAAATATTTTTCTAGCCAAGTAGAAAAATTAAAACAAAACTTTAAATTAAAAAATGTTTTGCTGAAAATGTCATCAAGAAAAAAA
>MJUU01002730.1:14744-29875 GCA_002080025.1 Modiolus philippinarum | reverse complement strand
AACCCTCTTGAAATAAAGAATATTATTATTATTATTATTATTATTAGTCAAAAGAATTTCTAGCAAATCAAAATCAAAGTACTGAAGTACTGTTAAGTCAGATTTACGCTTTAATTTTGAAAAAAAGATAATCTTAAAATTATTTACGGGCAACAAAAGACTAAATAGAAATGTTGAAGGTATAGAAGATGAAGAAAAATAAAAGCGTTGTTGCATTTAGTTAATTTTACCATGTATCTGTAGGAATGTTGTCTCCTGTACATTCAGTCGTTGACAATATCCATTATTTTTTCTTGAAGTGTGGAGTTCTTATAAAGATCTGAGACCATTGATTGAGTTGTATGCTCTCTTGTTTTCTTCAGTTAAAATTTTCAAAATTTTTCAGTTTGGCTTTCATATTTTCTTTAAAAAATTAAACTATTTTCAACATCCGTAGTTATAATGCACTCATCTCCCCATTTTATTTGCCAAGTCATCTTACAACCAACTCATGACTATCCTGTGGTTGTGTGTATTTCGAATTGTCTTTTGGCCCCTCTTTCGGGCAATGGATGACAGTGTTTTTAGAGTACTTTGCCTGATATCTTATGTCTGATCCCGCATCCATTGATGTTGACAAACATGGACGTAGCATTGTTCGATGTCCATCAGGTGAATTCTGCTCAAGCCAATGCAACTAGTGCTAGGGTCCGTCTCCAATGTACTATTAGATATTAGTGTTTTCTCATTGTTGAAAGCCTCATATATTTTTGCGTCTAGCAAATGGGTATGACAAACGCACATCTCTTGGTAGTGGTTTAGTTAGTACGCTAGTTTATTGCAAGGCTATATTCTTTACCGTTGAAAGCTGCCCAGTGTCTAGTGTCGATCCAACTGGTTGATTATAGTACATCGACAAATATCATTGATAATACGGGGAATATATATGGAATATAGGACATTTTGTTTTTGATATGGACTTTATCACGGCCAGTATCAAGTGAGCCCATTAGGGCAATCTTGATGCGTTATGCCATGATAAAGTCCGTATCAAAAACAAAACCTTCCTATATTTCTTTTATCGGTAATTCACAAAATGATAAACGGACCTCTAAAATAAATTGAATTTAAACTGAAATTTCTATTCAAGCAAAGTTAATCTATTGTTTATTGCAATAATTTAAACACATTCTTCATTCAACGTCTTATGCGTATGAACACGACATATAGTACAAAACGTGACGTCAGCTTAGCAACCCGCACGTGATGCCTTCACAGTGACCTAATAATTTCGTGTTCATGTCCAGTTCGGTGATACTGGAATTATCAGTCTCTGTAGATCAAAGGAAATTCATACAAATTGCTGATAAAAAAGGTTTCCAATTAAACTGCAATGTTAGTGCTAAAGAAATGACGTATGTTCTGTTTTAGCTAATATAAGTAAGCATGAACATAAATAGATGATAAAACGGGGAATATAATATTTATCTAGCGATTCCATAAAAATGTGTTTGGTATGTTATTGAAAATGGATAAAAGAAGTAAGTCACATGTAAATGCTGTATCTTGACCATATTATGATTCCAAAGTAATAACGGAACATCTAACATAACCCCTGTGAAATGTGACCATGGCTGACCATGGTTGACCATGAACAACCATGGATAAAGCAGGAACAACCATGGTTGACCATGGTTAAAGCATGGTTGACCATGGTTCAACCATGGTTATCCATGCTTCTGACCATGGTTGACCATGGTTAACGATGCTTATAATATTGACCATGGTCACACCATCAACAACCATGGTTTCCAAAACAGTGACCATGGTTGAATCTGACCTATCCATGGTCAAGTCTGTAATGACCATGGTTAACCATGGTTTGACCTTGGTTGATTTTATGCACCTGCAAGCCTGCATAATATCTTTGACCATGCTTACATACACAGGCATAATAGATCAACATAATTATCAATAAAATAAATTGCTTTTTTCATTATATTATTTATGACTTTTCACAATGCTCTGTGCTTTCACTTTGTATATCCATACTCAATCATTCAAGTTTATAGCCCTTTCCAAGTCTGCTAAAGGCTCACCATAATTTATGTCATTTCATGTCTTATAATTGTTATATTTTTATTTTATTCAAATAACTCCGTAGTTTTTTTTAAATCATGTTTTCACTCCCATCAAAATTTTGGCCATTCCAAAAATCAACCTTGGCAGATCTAGCCACATATTTGGAAACAACAAGTTTTAAATTATCTCCCTTTGTTTTAAGAGTTTCAGTGTAATTTATTAAAAAATTAAGAGCATTTATGAAATCCTATTAATGATAATTCAAAATAATTTAACTGAAGGGAAATCAATCATCGAGAGTAAAGAAACAATACAAATTGTGAGAATTTTGCAAAATTTAAAAAACCAATCAGTACACCTTATCAAAAGTTTTTACTGTTACACTATATATTTAAAATATGTTCACTTGTAAACTTAAGGTAGAGGAACTGTAAGGCTAGTGAAAGTGAACAGAGCCATAAGTTAAATAGACATAATAACATTAACAAATTCAAAACTATTGAATATAGCTCTTATAAAAAGCATGGTCAACCACTGCCACCTATCTGACTATGGTTAACCATGGTCAACTACATCTTCGCTAGCCAAGGGTTACGATCCGGTCCCCCTCTCTTCAAGAGAGGGGGGACTGGATCGTAACCCTTGGCTAGCGAAGATGGGTCAACTATGGTGTCCCATTTAACGAAAATTGTTAAAACCATGGTTAACCATGGTCACATTTCGCAGGGGAACTGTCGAAATTTGGCAAAAAAACCCCCATAATTTTCACATCGCCTCTGGGTTGCATTAATAAGACTTCAAATTTATGCGTATTGTATTTTTTTATGCGAAAAGAGAGAAAAAACTTCAGAGTTTACTAATGACTAAATACCGAAGTTGCTGTGAATTTGAATTCCGCATATTACTAATTGATAAGTTTAAATTCTACTGCTATACTCAATTTGAGCTGACATTTTTTTGCATTTGCATTGATCCCATAAACATGTTTGAAGGCCGTATATCAATATACGTCCCTACATGATCATTTGTCAGTATCACCAATACTTTATAAATCTGAACAAAAGTATGTCAAAAGACAGTGAAATACACCGGCGGATCCAACCTACGAAAAGTGGAGATGTCAAATTCTGCACGAAATTTTTAAAAAATCGAGAAAAAGGGGAGGTATCCCAACCCCGAACTCATCTCTTAATCCGCCAATGAAAACATGAATAATTGTTCATCCTAACTTGTCTCTGAGAGGGTACTTAAAAACAAAAATATATATTGGCAATTTAATATTGTTTTTGAGTATCGATAAAAGAGCTATACGTTATCATTTTTGAACAATTCTTAATCAAATTAGCACTAAGTGCAAACTACGCTTACTAAATAAGAGAGAATTCTAAATCCTCGGTTTATTATTTTTATTTATATATCTTTTTTTAATCGGATACTGAATTATTAGAGTTATTTATTTATTTATTTATTTTTTTTGCATCTTTTAAATTCAGAAACATTACAAATATTCAGGTCACAGGTAATTGATTATTATTTCTACAACTACAGTAATATGCGAAGTTATTTATAATTAACTTGTCACGTGACACAATGTCAACTGCTAAAATATGCTTAAACCTAACATTTATATGTTATATTTCTTATGCAGTTTACAATAATGTTAAAGAAGAAATTGGCAATGAATTTGGCCACAAAAAGTTGAAAGTGCATATTCATACCCGGGACTTTTCTGAAGAAAGTGACAGCATAAGAAGGATTTACGTACCATATATCCTCCTAAAAATCATGACAATATTCAAACTCAGTCTCTTGACTATGATTTTTACTCAAACTCATGTGAGGGCATAAAAAATCTAATTTTGGTTGATTATAATTCTGATTTATCTACAGTTATGCTGAAAGATTTATTTGACTGAGTGCATGCAGAAGCTGACCTACAAGCTTAAAGGTTTTTAATATTGGACCTTAATAGCTATAAAGTTCTCTGTAGCTATAGTCCAAGACTATCAAATATCCTTTGAAGCTCTGCAGTGGTCCAAAACTATCAAATAGATTATTTATCAATTGCTTAAAAGTCTAAACAGCTGCATTAAGTACATTGCAAGGGGCTGACCCATCCTTTTATCAGATTGCAAAAGTATTTTTTTCTTTGTTTTGTTCATCACCAACACCATCTTAAAATACACTAAAAACAGTTGTAACAGTAGTAAATAATGCAGACTTTTTGTTAATCAAGTGAAAACATATGTTGTTATAGAATTTATAAGATTACATGTAACTGACATTGAGAAATGAGATAACGACAGCTGTATTATAAACTAACATGTATTTTCTGAAATCTCCAATAAATTTTCCAAAAAAAAAAAATCAAACTTGTCCCTAAATAGCCTCTTTTTACTTCACATTTTTCCCATGATCAAATTATTGACTTTGAAAACAAAACAAAGAAAACAAAAAAACAAAAAAACAAAAAACAACCCTAAATTAAATAAAATACAAATAAATTTCTGTTTAGTGAGGCGTAATAGAATCTGGACATTTTTCTAAGACTTAAAGTCTTAGAAAAATTTTTAGATCTTGATGCCATGAAACATTATGCTGCATGTCTGCCTACAGAACATGAATTTGTGTATTTTGGTTTAAGGAGATTGTGAACAGAGAATAGGGGGAATCTTTCATATCCCTGTTTTGAGCTCAGTGATTATTTCAATATTTAAAACCTAATGCCAGAAAAAAAATCTTCAATTCTCCAGGGGCTAATCAGTTTAATTTTTTGTTATCAGTTTTGGCATAAATATTTGGTCCAAGAATTTGATCTGATGAAATTAAATCACAAAATTATTATATATCATCAACTTAGTTAATTACAGTATTTTTTTTCAAAACAATCTTCAAACAAGGTATTTAAAAACACCAAAATATAGTAATAAATCACAAACAATGACAATATCACATACCAAAACCTACATTCCTTTGTATAATTAGTTAGGCAATCTTCACAGCTAAGTAAAGACCAAATAAAATATAAGGTGTGGTGCTTCTTTATAACCTTATAAAATTACCAAAACAATTATTCAAACTAAGGACCATAATATTCTAAAATAACAAAATAATTATTCAAGTAGTAATATAGTGAAATAAAAGAAAAACAATATTTGTAAAGAAACAATATTTGGTTTTTTTTTCAGCCTGAATGCTTGTTATTTTGTTTGAAAATGAAAATGCATTTAAATCAAAATAAAAAGATGTTGAAACTTATCAAATAACAATTTTTACACCATAGGAAAAAGCAATTAAGATGAAGAATAAAAATGCAGAAGGTTGTATGCATAATGATGAGCATGACAGTTTTCAATCACAAAAACATCTTTCTAACACATGTTTCCCAGACTTTAAACATTGATGTATTTCCTAAATCTTGAAAACTGCATTGAAATAAAAGCAATACCAGTGTTTGACTTATTTTCTGTGAGTGTTTCTATATGTCTAGCTTCTACTCAAGACACAAATCATGTACAAAAATAGAAAATTTGGCTCAAGGTTAAGTTATTGATTTGGTCTAGAAACAACAAGTTAGATTTCCTAGCTCAGAATATACAGAAAATACTGTAGTATTATTAAGGAAATAACAGATCGATACATTTTCTTATTTACTATGAAGCATCAAATTTCCTTCAATGGAAAAACGGCATTGTTAAAAAAAAATAAAGTAAAAAGTTGCATTTCTTTTACCTGTTGTTGGTCAAAGACATTTCCAGGAAAATTATTTCCGTCCATGCCGTTGTGTCCAGTACGGCCAGTAGTAGTACTGACGTTATTATTATCATTAGTGGACATATTGTGAAACCAATCCGTTATACTCTCGCACATTTTGTCCTTCTTTTCTCTTTACCCAATGTTTACAGACTGTCGGTGTACATATATCCAATAGGTTATTTATAAACAGTGTGTGATGTTTTTTCCTGCGTCCTTTTGATAATATTATTGTACCTTGCTCTCACGTCAGGTAACTTAATTAATCAAATGCATTTTCTCACAGTCAATACTTTTTAACCTTGCCCTGGACAAAAGTCAATACGCTATCCAACACATAGAAATGTACGTTGCAGGATGTATCATAATTTTTAATGAAATTTCCTTTAATACAATACACACAATTGATCATTAACAAGTGTCTATGATATCAGTGTGACCAGTGAGTGAGAGACTAGTTATTCTCGGTTTTCTCTCTAGTATATATTAATCCTGTGACAACACGATATACCTTGTAATTCTCAGCCAGTCAAGGTAACGCTCAGGTGAGAAGAGAAAAAAACTGTTTGTAGTGTATATCTACGCAATCTTTCCACTCTAAATAACACGGTTAAACTTCAATCATAGTGTTTTGATTATTATAATAGCCTTATGGTTTTACAAATTTATGATCCTTGTCATAATTTGGGCGAGTTAAATTGACTCCTTCCTTCTCATTATTTACACACTGTTCTCTGTACCCCGTGTTAGCTTCTCGAATGGCGTAACATGAGGCAATGTTCTATCAGAAATATGCTATTAACCTACTTCGAGTATGTTAGCGGTAAACTGCCTGATAAGAAAGAAAAAAACTTATCTTTTTTTTAGATTTCGCACTTCTTGACACGATAGAAGAAGGCGATGGGAAATTAATTTTCACTGGCTCGAAAAACAAGTTCAAAGCGTGTATTTGTTCTACTGAAATTTCTTTCCGATCTAAGTAAATAAATACGTTGGAACTCGAACAATGCGACCATTGAGTCCTGTTTAAATAAGGCAATATTATTTCAAAGTTAAATAGGCATCAAATTTACAAAGACAGGTGGAGTTTAATTTTATATTACACATTTATGATTTAAGAAAGTCAATCCTCTAACGAAACAAAACTCAAGGTTGTATAGAAATATTAAATTCTCTGATTTCCTGACCAACAATTTTCTATTCTTATGACCTGCAACAACGGGGCAACAACTTTCTTCAAATCGGGCGAACCGGACAACACGTGAATGCCACATTCACGTGGCCACATTAATGTGAAATTATGATTATTAATTGTCCGTTTCACCAAGATTCGCGACCGTTACACGTATAAAGGCTTATCCTATTTTATTTGATACTGTTTATAATAATCCTTTTAACCAGAAATAGTGAAAATCAGACTACTTAGAAACAAATAAATAGGATATTCTTTTTACTGTATGATCTGCTATTAATATCAGAGACTATGTCTAATTTAATATATTGGAAAAATCCTCGACTTTTCTAACTGGGCGTTCGATTTTCCACTTTAACGGGCCTTCAATGTTTCACTTTAAATGACTTCCAATGTTCCCTTTGCAACTGATGCACTGATTGCCGAGTTACCCCGTGAAATGGAAGTGGCGAATAGCTTAATACGGATCATAATACCGTTACTATTTAATCTTATCAATTACAAAGTGGCCGTGTTATCGATTTCATGTAGATAAAGACTGACCAGGCCATTTAAATGCTGGCGAGGTCAACTCCGATCAAGTTTAGTGTATTTGTCCCGACTTGACCTTGTCAGTGACCATCATGTTTGACATGCGATCAACTGAAATAATGTCTCGTTTCTGGGCCAGGAAATACCATCAAGCCTATCGGCAATTGAGGGAATTGGAAAGGGTGTGGACCGAATATCAAGACATAACCGTTACAAACGTAGCCGTGAAATCTTCAATAAAGCAGACGACTGAAGACACTGGACGAGAAGACATGGTACAACTCTTCAATGTGATTTTATAGCCCAATCTAAACGGGCTTTTTTTCGTTAGAAATAATTTCATTTATGCTGGGACTAATATAACATGTTATATATATATATTAGTACCAGATGTATGACCTTACATTTTGGTGTTGGAAATGACATTTTCTGTGTGGTACTAGGGTTACGGCCATATGGATATTTTCGTCAAAAGATTTTTCAAATTCACCAATTGACAAGAAGAAAACTTATGAGCTAAATCGAAGATAATAATAAATAAGACCGACTGAAACAAGGCTAAAGAACGGGCCAATTTAACCAGTCTTATTGTGTGATAAAAGACAAGTTTATGAACATTATTGCTTCGTTGGAGAAATGATAAAAGAGGACAGTAAAAAATAGGAAAGAGAATGAAAACATTCAGACTTGTGGAAGAAAAACAAGACTGTCCAGGCAAATACTGAAGATAAAAGAAAAACTTTTACCTTTTAAGAACAATAACAGGACAATGTCTGAATAAAGGGCTACGCAGAGCGCAGCATGATACGACCGCAGCGTGTGGACCACTGAAATTGAACAAATGTAATTTAAAGCAAATGTGGACACAGTAAAAAGCTAGACACAGTAATTAGATGGACACAAAAAAGCTTGATACAGTAATTAGCTGGACACAAAATTGTGAAAATAAAGCTTACAATGAGAATAATCCATAGAAAAAATCGCATCAAAATCTGATGAAAAATAAAGATTTCACATATTTCTTATAATTGCAATTTTGGCCCCTTTGACCCTTTATAGCTCGGAAACGGTAAGAGCTACGCTAAATCAACTGAATATTACTTAAAGCTTTCAATGAAGAGGAATACAAGGAAAAAAATCCCATCAAAAGTTAATAAAAAACAAAGATTTCACATATTTTTAATAATTACAATTTTGGCCCCTTTGACCCCTTATAGCCCGAAAACGTTAAGAGCTACATCAAATCTGTTGACATAGTACTGAAAGCTTGCATTGAGAGGTATCCAAAGAAAAACATAGAAAGCAGCCACAGCCTGCAAAGCTCACCTCGTTGTGCAGCATTGTCACATGTTGCACATGTCAGTAAACAGGAATGGACTATAATCATTCTTTTTAACAGATTCAGTCATGCATTGTTGTTGTCATCTAAAAATGCATCATAGATACCAATATGGTTGATGTGGGCCATGTCAGTAAGCAGGAATAGACTTTAACCATTCTACCTAACTAACTCACTCATGCCTAAAAAATGTAGGTCACAGACAGCATCCGAAGCATGCAATGTTGTTGTCATCCCAAAATGCATCATTCATACCAGTATGGTTGATGTGGGCCATGTCAGTAAGCCGCAATGGACTTTGACCATTCTACCTAACCAAGTCGCTCATGCGTAAAATGTAGGTCAGAGACAGAATCCGAAGCATGCATTGTTGTTGTCATCCCAAAGTACATCATACATACAAATATGGTTGATGTGGGCCAAATCAGTAAGCCGCAATGGACCTTAACCATTCTTCCTAACCGGACACCGACTCTAGTGGTATAAAATAAGCCCCCCCCCCCCACTTCGCGAGGTGAGCTAAAAATCCCATAAAAATCTGATCTGAAATAAAGATTTCACATATTTCTAAAAATTGCAATTCTGGCCCCTTTGACCCCTTAAAGCTCAGAAATGGAAAGAGCTACGCCAAATCTGTTGACATACTACTGAAAGCTTACATTTAGAGGAATCTAAAGAAAAAAAAATCCCATTGAAATTCGATGAAAAATAAAAATTTTAGGTAATCTGCAAATTTGCAATTTTGGCCCCGTTAGGCCCCTTATAACTTGGAAAGGAAACAAGTTATCAAAAATCTGGTGGTGCAGCTCTATTTTAATTTTTCAAAAAAAAAAAAAAATGCATCAAAATAGGACTAAAAATTAAAAAAAAAATGAATTTTTTGAAATTCATCCCTTTCGGGCCCCATTTATCTCGTGAACGGTACATGCCACGTGAAATCCGTTGTCATATTCCAGATTGGAAATTTTCTAAGGAGTTTACTGAAAGAACCCCCATCAAAATCCGATAAAAAATAAAGATTCTACAGTCAAATATGTGAAAACACAATTTAACCCCTTTTGACCCCTTCTTCTGAAATGGGCGGGGCCAGGAACATAAAATTATGACCCGGGTTTAAGCATGTGCCTAGAAACATCATACTAAAATTTGACAGTGATCCGTTCACTGGAACCAAAGTTATGCTGTCCACAGACACGAAAATATCCAATTTTACCACTTTTTTGCCCCTTTTTCTGAAACGAGTGGGGCCACAAATCCGAAATTAAAACCCGGGCTTAACCTTATGCCCAGAAACCTCATACTGAAATTTGAAGATGATCCGTCCACTAGACAAAAAGTTATGCTGGCCACAGACGCCGACGCCTGACGACTGCGCCGTACCAAAATACGACCGGGGCAGAGGGTTAACCTTTACTTTGTTATTGGGTAACATTGATTCTCTGTTATCTGATATTGTAATGTCCAATTCCCTGTTATCATCAGTTTGCTGTTATCAAGATCGTTCCAATTCCCTGTTATCTGTTGTGGGAAAAATAAGTTCGCTATACTGTTATTGGACAACCCTGCCCCCTCTGTCCTGTTCATCCGAATAACAGGACCTTATCTGAACCAATTTAGCCCCGTGGACTAATAACAGAACTGTGTCCAAACCGATTTAGTCCTGTGGAATAATATTCTGACCATATCAAAACCAACGGCCTACAGCCCTGCGAAACAATAATAGGACTGTGTCTAAACCAATTTTGTCTTGTGGGCCAATAACAAGACTGTGTCCAAACCAATTTTTAAACTAGTGGAACAATAACAGGACCAAGTCAAAATCACTGTTGTGAACAGAAAAACAAAGTTTTCAGTCATGTGGAGCAATAACAAGACAGTTTCCAAACCGATTTAGTCAAGTGGAACCATTACAGGACTGTGTCCACATAGTTTTAGTCATGTAGACCAATAACAGGACTTTAAAGTCAAACCCGATTATGTTCTGGGAAAGAATAACAGGACCAAACCGATTTAGTCGTGTGGAACAATAAAGGACTGTGTCCAAACCAATTAAGTTCTGTGGAAAAATAACAGGACTGTGTCCAAACCAATTTCGTCCCATGAACCACAGGACTGTGTCTAAACCGATTTAGTCCTGAGGAACAAAAACAGGACGATGTCCAAACCAATTTAGTCCTATGGACCAATAACAGGACTTTATCTAAACAGATTTAGTCGCATGGATCAATAACAGGAATGTGTATAAACCGATTTAGTCCTGTGGAACAATAACAGGTCTGAGTCCAAACCAATTTAGTCTTATGAACCAATAACAAGACTGTGTTCAAACCGATTTAGTCCTGAGGAACAAAAATTGATGGGTGTTCCATGGAACACTTGTGTCGCCTGCACTACAGAAGAGCCATTTTTGGTCCAGTGAAGCTCTAAAAATATGCAAAATTAAAATTTTACTTATAATGTGCATGTCTAGATTAGGAGAAAAACATATTCTGCAAATTTGGTTAAGAATATGAATTACAGTTTTAAGGACTTGCAGATTAACAATCTGATTTAACATATGAGCTTAGTGGCTTGGCAAACCTCTAGAATCGGTAAAACAAAAATCTACGTATAATTTGCATAACCAGACCTGATATACAACATATACCGAAAATTAGGTTGGAATCTGACAGAGAGTTGTGAAAGAGTCGAAGATTAAAAAACCCAATTAACAAATGAGCTATTTTGGCTCTGTTAACCTCTTAAAACTGTAAAATCAAAATTTTAAATATCGGGTGCGCAACTACATCAAATAATCAATGTATTCTGAAAGGCTGGTTGGAATATGATTTAGAGTTTTGAAGGAGTTCCACATAAACAAACATAATTAACAAATGAGCTATTCTGGCTCAGTGAACCTCTAAAGCTGCAAAATCAAAATTTTAAGTATCAGATGCACATCTACACCAGGTGAACAACATATCCTGCAAGTTTGGTTGGAATCTGACTTAAAGTTGTGATGGAATTGGGGATTAACAAACCAGATTATCAAATGAGCAATTTTGGCTCTGTGAACCTCTAATATCTGTAAATCAAAATTCTATATATAAGGTGCACAACTACACCAGGTGAACAATCTATCCTGAAAGTTTTGTTGGAATCGGACTGGCAGTTTTGAAGGAGTTGCGGATTCAAAACAGACAGACTCACAAATGAGCAATTTTGGCTCTGTGAACCTCTAAAATCTGTAAAATCAAAATTCTAAGTATCAGGTGCACAACTACACCCGGTGAACAACTTATCCTGAAAGTTTTGTTACAATCCGACTAGCAGTTTTGAAGGAGTTGCGGATTCAAAACCAACAGACTCACAAATGAGCAATTTTGGCTCTGTTAACCTCTAAAATCTGCAAAATCAAAATTCTAAGTATCAGGTGCACAACTACACCAGTTAAACAACATATCCTGAAAGTTTGGTAGGAATCGGACAAGTGGTTTTGAAGGAGTTGTGGATTCAAAAACTGTCGGGACGACGCAGGACGACGACGACGCAGAACGACGACGACGACGTAAGACGACGGATAGTAATCCCTATGTGTCGACTCTGCTTACAGCAGGCGACACAATAAAAGGATGATGCCAAAACCAATTTAATGCTATGGACCAATAACGGGACTGTGCCAAAACCGATTTATCCACGTGGAGGACTCTTTGTCTAGTGGGATAACAGAGAGGACTAAACAACACTGATGCGAACAAAAAAAGGGGAGGGGGTAAAACTTAATGCCCCGTCGCATTACGGCGGGGACATAAAAAATCTATAGTTTAAAACAAACTTGTAGTCTAGTGGGATAAAAGATAGACTGAACAACAAGGGATAATTGAAAGGATTATACACACTGCAGTGAACGGGAAAACTCTTGTCTAGTGGGATAATACAGAAGATTAAACAACACAACAGTGAACAGGGGAGCAAAGCCTTTGGTCTAAATGAGTAGTAAAGAGGTCTCAACAACGATGCCGTCAACAGGAAAAAACCCATAGTCTGAAGGGATAAAAGAGAAGACTAAACAACACTGCTGTGAATAGGAGAGCAAAGCCTCTGGTCTAAAGGAGCAGTAAAGAGGACCCGACAACGCTGCCGTCAACAGGAGAGCAAAGTCTCTGGTCTGAAGGAGTAGTAAAGAGGACTCAACAACGCTGCCGTCAACAGGAGAGCAAAGCCGCTGATCTAAAGGAGTAGTAAAAATGACTCAAAAAACACTGATGTCAACAGGAAAACAAGACCCCATAGTCTGAAGGGATAAAAGAGAGGACTTAACACTGCTGTGAATAGGAGAGCAAAGTCTCTATGCTAAAGGTGTAGTAAAGAGGACAAAAACGTTGTCGTCAATAAGAAAACAAAACCCCATAGTCTGGAGGGATAAAAGAGGGGACTTAACAACACTGCTGTGAATAGGAAAGCAAAGCCTCTGGTCTAAAGGTGTATAGTAAATATGACTCAAAAACGCTGCCGTCAACAGGAAACAAATCCCATAGTCTGAAGGGATAAAAGACGGGAGTTAACAACACTGTCGTGAATAGGAGAGCAACGCCTCTGGTCTTAAGGAGTAGTAAAGAAGACTCAGAAACGCTGCGTCAACAGGAGAGCAAAACCTCGCGTCTAAAGGAGTAGTAAAGAGGGCTCAAAAACGCTGCCGTCAACAGGAAGACAAAACCCCATAGTCTGAAGGGGTAAAGAGAGGACTAAACAAGAATGCTGTGAATAGGAGAGCAAAGCCTTTGGCCTAAAGGAGTAGAAGAGAGGATTAAACAACTCTGCAGTGGACAAATCAAATCAAATCCTCTAGTTTAGTGCAGTCAAAAGGAGAGCAAAACGTCTAGACTAAGAAAGTACTAAGGAGGACTCAACAACGCTGCCTTCAACAGGAAACAAAACCCACATTCTGAAGGGATAAAAGAGAGGACTTAACAACACTGCTGTGAAGAGGAGAGCAAAGCCTCTAATCTAAAAGAATAGTAAAGAGGACTCAAAAACGCTGCCGTCAACAGGAAAACAAAAACCCATAGTCTGAAGGGATAAAAGAGAGGACTTAACAACACTGCTATGAATAGGAGAGCAAAGCCTTTGGCCTAAAGGAGTAGAAGAGAGGATTAAACAACTCTGCAGTGGACAGAAAAACAAATCCTCTAGTCTAGTGGGATGATAGAGAGGACTGAGCTACACTACAGTGAACAGTAAAAACGAACCCTTTAGTCTAAAAGGATAGTAGAAAGAACTGAAAAGTGACCAACACCGCTGTGAACAGAAAAAAACATACCCCTTGTCTGGTGGGATAATAGAGGGAACTGAGCAACACTACAGTAAATAGGATAAAATTGAACAACACTGCAGTGAACAGAAAAACAAAACCTATAGTCTAGAGGGATAATAGAGACGACTGAACAACACTACAGTGAGCTGGAAGCAATACTTTAGTCCAGTGGGATGCTAGAAAGGGCTGAACATCAATGCAGCAAACATGAATCAAAGCTCTATAAGAGCTGAAAGTGTTCGTATGTGTTGAAGTTTAAGGTGTCTCAGTGGTATTATTCCGCCATTTTTATTTAATACTTGTTCATTAAGTTTATTTGTACTTGCTTATAGGACATATGAGTAAACTTTTAGGTATTTTTTGTAATTATTAACAAGGACCCCATTGGAAATAAGTCTTTTTGACCTTATTGGTTATCCTATGTGTTCAATATTACAATATATATACTTTTGAAACTACCGGTATTCATTGCTTAACATTGTTTTATATATTGTTTTATGTGTACATGATATGACTGTATGCACTTGCCTGAATAAATATTATTATTATTATCATACTGATATCCCTATAAAGAAATGATCTTCATGGGGGTTTTCATGCGCGACCTTCCTTTTCAGTCGTGTGAGATTTCAAGGTGTTTTGCGCTAAGTTTTTTTGTCTAATACTTGATGCTCTTTTTTATCAAATACAAACATCTAGGTGTTATAGAAGACTTTACTTTTTATTGAGGGAGGCAAGACATTCCTCTTTTATTATATTGTTTTGGGCATTTCAGCTGGTTCTTAAATATTTTTGGTCAAATAAATCAGCTGTGAACTGTTTTTGGACCATTTGGTGTTTTATGTTCTGATAAATTTTAACTTAGTTTTAACTGTAAAAGGGAAACAAAAAGCAGTGCTTGCTATTCATCATTATGTTGCTGTTATTTGAATTTACAGTTGACTGTTTTGGGGGAAATTAAA
>MJUU01002730.1:0-14173 GCA_002080025.1 Modiolus philippinarum | reverse complement strand
GGAGGGAAACACTTTAAAGGCTATGTACATGTATATACTAAGAAAACTTGAATATTAATAAATTAATTTAAAATAATCTTACGATAATTAAAAGAAACTTATGTTTAATCAACTATTTCTTATTGTTTATTAGTGATCTAAATTGTTAAAAGATTAAAAAAAATAATATTTATATGTTATATCGTATTAAGGTATTTAAGAGTATGGTAATATAATAAAAGGTAAAAAAAATAAAATAGTTTGAATGCTTTAAAAAAAATACAAACACTAATATGATGCACAACCCAGCTTAGCTTAAAAGCAGAAAATTAGTTACTTGGAGTTCTTACTATATTATATAACAGTAATATGCAGCAAATAGCAACTAGTAGTTAGTTATATTAAAAGATAAAAATAATATCTGATATAATAAGATGCCTATAGCAGCCTAAATGTTATATTAAGTAACAAGCAAAGCTAATATCGAGAATATGGTTAACTCCCTTTCGAGAATATAGATTATCTCCCTTCAGCCAAAATCGTGTAAACAAACATTTTTTCGTGTGAATTTCTTCAAAATCGTGTTTTATACCAAATTTTTGTTTCACGATCGTGACAGAAGGTTAAAATCGTGTAGATCACGCCAAAATCGTGAAAGTTGGCAGGTATGTGCAACAACTTTCATAAAGAAACTTCGATATTTTTTTAATTTTTCATATTCCTACGCGTGAAACAAATAGGCCCTTTTTTCGTTTTAATAATGTACTCGATAATCGTTTAATTTCTCAATGCAGGAAATTTAATAAGTTTAATAAAAGCGAAGTAGTAATTGAAATTGGTTTGGGTGTATTATAAACGTCTCGTACTGTATACTCAAGCCTATTCGACACCTCCTTTTTAGTTTCAATCCGCCATCACTTTAAAGCCTTTAAGCACCTCGATTCCCACTTTAGCTGTGTTCAAACATTTTTACCATTTCAGGACAATAGTATGTAACGTTCTTCCAGATTATTCAGTAATTTTACTGTATTATTAACAATTTTATAAGGAGATTTTTAACCTGTTTAAAAGTTTCCCGCCCTGCAACATCTATTTTTATCCAATTCAAGCTGGACCGATAGCTAAAGTGTTCATGACGAACACTAAAAACTACAACTCTAGTACAGTGGGATAATTGATAATGAAGAGGACTGAGTCTGAACAACACTGCAGTGAACAGAAAAAAAAACAAATCTCTAGTCTAGAGGGATAAAAGAGAGGACTGAACAACACTACAGTGAACAGGAAAACAAAACCTCTACTCTAGTGGGATCATAGAGAGGATTGAATAACACTGCAGTGAACAGGATAAACAAAACCCCTAATCTAGTGGATTAACTGAAAACTGAGAACATAACAGTGAACAGAAACAAAACTTCTAGTAGGATTAAAGACAGGGGTGAACATTACAGTGCACAGAAAAACAAAACACCCAATCAAGTGTGCAAGTGAACTTTAAAACAAAAGCTCTAATCTAATAAGACAATGACACGCACCCATGACCAAGAAAGACATGGATGTAGCGTTGCTCGACAATTAGCAAAGAATTCCGCTTAAACCGGTGCTAGGGGCCGTCTTGAACTTACTATGAGGTATGAGCAAAGCTCATTGTTGAAGGCCTCATGGTGACTTCAAGATGAAGAACAACAATAAAAGCGTTGTTCCTTTGCTTGTTTTTTACCATGTATTTGTAGAGACTCATATGCATTTACTCCATATCCTTTTATTCACCAATAAGGAACTGAACTACAGTGAACAAGAAACAAAACCTCCACTCTGTGGGATGATCAAGATGACTGAACAGCACTACAGTGAACCGGAGACAAATCCTCTACTCCAGTGGGATACTAAAGAACAGAACATTTATAGTGAACGAGAAACAAAATCATACAGAGGACAGAACAACATTTACAGAGAACAGGACAGCAAAACCTGGGGTCTAGGACCGTAGTAGATACAACTGAACAACAGTAAAGTGAACAAGAAATAAAACCTCGTCTACTGGATAATGAAGAGGAATGAATAACACTACATTGCACAAGAAAACTAAACCTCTCATCTACAGAGATGATACAGAGGACTGAATAACACCAGACGTTACGCGCGATGTTGGTGACACTTAGGCAAGTTGGCAATTAAAGAGAGCTTAAAGTCATCATTATTTTTAATAAGATAAAGTGATAGACTTTGAGTGTTATATTATACTATTTCCTACAAATATAATAAATTTTGGGAATAAAACACATTGCAGCTGTCAAATAACACAATATTACCCATCCAAAAATACTAGAATTTACCGTTTCGCATTTGTAACGTGTTACATTCTCAGAAAGAAAGATACCAAGAATTTCTGCTAAATTAGTTAAAAAAGCATTTTCGGAGCCCAAAATTGATGCACTTATAGAAAAATACACATAAAAGCTGACATCATAAACGATTTTTGTAGAAATGAAACAAGAAGTGAGAAAAACTGTAAGTATGACGGAAGAAATTGATGTAACGCTACAAGTACAGTCCTGGTATAACAAAATTCAGAAATTATTTGACAGCTTTTTACATACTATTTATGAAAATAAAACACATTTTTAGAATGTGCTTTTCATGAAAAAAATCTATGTACTTTAAAATTGCCATCTGACGCCCGGAACTAGAAAATTTTATCATAATTGGGAGTTCAAATAAAATGTCCAGTGACTGTTTTACGTCGGAAAATATACCATCTCTTGTTTTCAAAGCTTTAGCCAGTTATTTATTATTCCAAAAAGTTCAAAGATAAATGAAATATTTGCAATGTGCCTTCCAAAAGGTGTAATACAATCTTTGTACTATACATTTGCGTTGTAAAATAAAAATTTGATACCATTTTCTTTGACTTCAACAAATTTGTCCAGTGAACCTTTTTGAAACAAAACGGCTTTTCACATGGCGACGTGTTTGCGCACGGCGTTTATCATGTGTCGTACCAACAATAATATAAAAGTTGATAAATCGAAAATGGACAGAAAATACGGAACAGGTTTGTTTAATACCATAATGGTTTCTCTTGAAAACTAAGGGAACACATACTAATGAAAAAAGAATAGCGATATGTCTTGCGTGTGTATGAATTTTGTATCAATAATTTACACATCATTACTTTCTTCATAAAGCATTTCCCTTTTTTCATATAACAAACAAAAAAATATTTTATCTTACACGAGTTCACATTTCAACATGTGATCGATCCAAATTAAGATCGATTAATTAAAATCCCGTTTATGTTTGCATTTGAAACTTTGAATCGATTGCGATCGAACTTAATCGTTCTCATTAAAAACGATTGCGATCGACCCATGCTTATCTCAAATAACTTGAATCAATGGCAAACGTCTCTATGGTCCCGTTCACACTCACAATATTTGAATCGATTGCGATCGATGCCAATCAGTTTTTTGCTGTTCACACTATAAATAGATCGATTGCAACCAATCTTTTTAGGTCCCATAAAATGAAGTGGTCTTCAAAAGATTGATTCAAATAGAGACGATTATGTCATTAGTGTGAACAGTTAAGATCGACTGCGATCAATTCAAGTGCTTTGAATAATCATGCGATTGATTGCAAACGGTTCTAATGAGAAGATAAAAGCCGACTGCGATCGATCGCAATCGATTCAAATATTTCATATTTGAACGAACGTAAACGGATTTTAAAAGAATCGATCTTAATTTGGATCGATCGCATCTAGTTCTAATGTGAACACATTTGAATCGATTTTCTTTTTACAGGATCAAAAAGATCGATTACAATCGATCTCTACATACCATGAACACTTGAAACTGATTGTGGCAATCAATAGCGATCAAATAAAATATTTTAACTTTGACTGACGGGGTCACAAATAAGAGATAAAAGGAGTCAAGTTCTTAAAAAAAAAAAAGCATAAATAAGGCCACACCAAATTAATATTTAGTTCTTCGGACAATCATGATAAAAATATGGAACCGAGGGAGTGAAAATTATAAATTTTTGGATTTTCTTTCAAAAACTAGATTTTTAGAAGCGAAATATAATTTTAGAAACGAGCGATAAAGATTTTCCAAAAAAATAAATAAATAGATAAAATAAATAAAATATATTTCAAATAAGTCTAATGCCAGTGATTAACCACAGTTTCCAAGAAAATAAAAAGAAGTAATTCTTTCAAATTAATCAAAATGTAAGCGGGAAATTAAAATTTTCAACAGTATTTTGGGCATCAATAAGTAGTTTAATCTCGTATAAACTGCACATGTATATGCACGTTTGGAGACTATTTATCTTGGTTACTCACTCCTACACTGCTAGATTTGAGAATATGTTATCAAACTGGTTAATTTCCGTTTTGGCAGTTTTTGCTCAATGTTCTACTTCAAAATGAATATAAGAAAACAAAAAATGCATTTAGACAGTTTCATGCTATAAAAGCGGGAAAAATATAATAATATATTACATATGGTATAAGTTTCTATTAATCTCATTGGCTAAAACGCTCACGTGATTTTAAGAATATTCAGCATATTTCAGTGTTGCTTCTAATTTTGGTATATTGACACCATGTTTCTATTTTTAAGTATATTGACGCTATGTTTCTATTTTTAGTTTTATTGACGTTACACATATGGTTGGACTTTCAGACTATAGTTACTATAGTTTTTCACTTATAAAGGTCTTATGGAAAAATATTTTAATAAATGTTGGAAAACGCTTAACACATTAATAGGAGTTTCCGCCAGGGAAAAAAAAGGGGGGGGTATTAAAATGTTTTTACAGAGCAACCACTGAAATCGATGAAAAACATATTGAACAGTTGTCACATGTTTTTTTTTATTGCACTCTCCACGTAAACACCCTAATAAAAAGGCTTACTTGTTTGTTTGATTTTTTTATTTGCAAATTTAAAAGAAATGTTGTCATTTATTTATCCTACGAGCACTCATGTAACCCATTCTAGATGATGGCAGATCCAGACCCGCCTTCAAATAAAGGTTCTATTTCTAATTAAATTCCGATGTATTGACAAATTTTTCCTCCACAAAAATGTCGAGATACCATAAAACTACATATGTAATATAAAAATGATAAACTTTTTACTCTGTCAATATGTTATATATGGACCTGTTAGGAATATATTGACCTCGGACTTCTTCCTCAGTCAATATAAACCTAACAGGTCCATATATAACATATTGACAGAGTGAAAAGTCCATAATTGATAAATATACTTTTTTTTTATTGGGCTCAAAATACATTAAGAACATCAAAAGAACTAGATATTAATTCGGCATGACCTAAAAGAAAATATTTTTGGGAGAGCTGCAATCGTTCGTGACAGTAAGTTTGTCAGTATTTGACCCTGTAATCTATTTTATCTGTCAGTCCATGGAGGTATTGACATATTTATACCTCCATGGTCAGTCGAAAGCAAAATATTTCTAAGGACAAATAAAAAACTGAAAACAAAACAAAACAAACTAGCAAAATTAAAAACAGGATTGGCATTTGCTGAAATCCACACGAACTCTAATAAATGTCATAAATGGCTCGCTCGAAAACGATGTATATAATTTGACGCAAAATGAACACTTGGACATTTTAGTTGCAACTGATTCATCTGGATTCTTACTTACTAATTAAATAAGTTGTCAGTACCTCTTTCATGAATTACTCCTTAAATAAACTGTAAGTACTTCTTTCATGAAATACTACTTGAACAAATTGTCAGTACTTCGTTCATGAATTACTATTTGAATAAATTGTCAGTACTTCTTTCATGAATTACTACTTGTCAGTACTTCTTTCATGAATTACTACTTGAATCAATTGTCAGTACTTCTTTCATGAATTACTATTTGAATAAATTGTCAGTACTTCTTTCATGAATTACTACTTGTCAGTACTTCTTTCATGAATTACTACTTGAATAAATTGTCAGTACTTCTTTCATGAATTACTATTTGAATAAATTGTCAGTACTTCTTTCATGAATTACTACACTGTATTTGAATATTGTCAGTTCTTCTTTCATGAATTACTTTTGATTGAATAAATTGTCAGTACTTCTTTCATGAATTACTACTTGTCAGTACTTCTTTCATGAATTCCTATTTGAATAAATTGTCAGTACTTCTTTCATGAATTACTATTTGAATAAATTGTCAGTACTTCTTTCATGAATTACTATTTGAATAAATTATCAGTACTTCTTTCATGAATTACTATTTGAATAATTTGTCAGTACTTCTTTCATGAATTACTATTTGAATAAATTGTCAGTACTTCTTTCATGAATTACTACTTGTCAGTATTTCTTTTATGAATTACTATTTGAATAAATTGTCAGTACTTCTTTCATGAATTACTATTTGAATATTGTCAGTTCTTCTTTCATGAATTACTATTTGAATAAATTGTCAGTATGTCTTTCATGAACTGAGTATAATTTGTCAAAATTTGACTTATAGATACCAGTATGTACTAAGTTTTTTCAGAAATCATGACCAGTTTAATTTCTATTTTACTGTTCATTGTAAAAATGAAGTTACATAAAAATAAACAAAATGTAGTATACAATAATATCCGATTTTTTTTCTCTAAAAGCAAATGTACTATACAAAAGTTATACAGCAAATTAAAAAGAATGGCAATGAAAGAAATGAGTAACGTCATTTTTTAAATTTCATTTTTGAATGTCTTTTACGTGTAACGTCAAGTATCACCAACATCGCGCGTAACGTCACCACAGTGCACAGGAAAACAAAACCTCTCATCTACTGGGATGACAGAGAGGACTTAGAACAACATTGTCGTGAACAGGACTACAAAATCTCGAGTGAGATATTAGAGAGGATGATTACATGTCAGCATTGAACAACTAAACAAAATAGCAAAGCTCATTGTTGAAGGCCTCATGGTGACTTCAAGATGAAGAACAACAATTAAAGCGTTGTTCCTTTGCTTGAATATTCTTCAATGTATTTGTAGACTTTGTCTCTTCTGCATTTACTCCATATCCTTTCATTGTTTTCCTATGTCAAATTATAATAAACAAGGGTAAATCTATATGCCCCTTCCACTACGTGGCAGGGCATAACAAGAGTGGATCGTATTGCAAGGCAATACAGAAGTCCCCTAGTGACTGGTGGAATAATTCTTTGTTATACCAGCAAAAATAATTAAAGAAGAAAATGAGCCCAAGGCCCATCACTTGTCAAAAATCAATGGACCCAACCCATACTCAAACTTGATCTGTAAACCATATTGGTTGACTAACAATGCAAATATCAGCTTTATTATAATCTGAAACGGTTTAGAAAAAAATGTCTGGAAAACCTTTATTTTACCAAAATTTTCTAAGTCCAATTCCCATAACTCCGTCAAATATCAATGGAATGGAACCAAACTTGAACTTGATCTGTAACTCATACCGGTAGACTCACATAGCAAATATTAGCTTCATATCTGGAAAGGTTTAGAAAAAAAGTCAGGAAAACCTATATTTTACCAAAATTTTCTAAGTCAAAGGCCCATAACTTTATCCAAAATTCAATGGACCGGCACCAAACTCGAACTTGATCTGTAACTCATAGTGGTAGACTTGTATAGCAAATATTAGCTTCATATCTGACACGGTTTAGAGAAAAAGTCCGGAAAACCTATATTTTACCAAAATTTTCTAAGTCAAAGGCCCATAACTCTGTCAAATATCAATGGAATGGAACCAAACTGGAACTTGATCTGTAACTCATACCGGTAGACTCACATAGCAAATATTAGCTTCATATCTGGAAAGGTTTAGAAAAAAAAGTCAGGAAAACCTATATTTTACTCAAATTTTCTAAGTCAAAGGCCCATAACTTTATCCAAAATTCAATGGACCGGCACCAAACTCGAACTTATCTGTAACTCATAGTGGTAGACTTGTATAGCAAATATTAGCTTCATATCTGAAACGGTTTAGAGAAAAAGTCCGGAAAACCTATATTTTACCAAAATTTTCTAAGTCAAAGGCCCATAACTCTGTCAAATATCAATGGAATGGAACCAAACTGGAACTTGATCTGTAACTCATAGTGGTAGACTCACATAGCAAATATTAGCTACATATCTGGAACAGTTTAGAAAAAAAGTCCCGAAAACCTATATTTTACCAAAATTTTCTAAGTCAAAGGCCCATAACTTTGTCCATAATCAATGGACAAGAACCACTATAACTAATAGTGGTAGACTCACATAGCAAATATCAGCTTCATATCTGGAACGGTTTAGAGAAAAAGTCCGGAAAACCTATATTTTACCAAAATTTTCTATGTCAAAGGCCCATAACTCAGTCCAAAATCAATGAACCGGAACCAAACTCGAACTTGATCTGTAACTCATGGTGGTAGACTTAAATACCAAATATTAGATAAATATCTCTTATAGTATGGGAAAAAAGTCGGGGAAAACTGAGTGTGACAGACTGACGGACAGACTGACTGACTCGGACACTGACGGAGTGCAAACCTAAAGTGCCCTTCGGCGAAGCCGGTAGCGGACTAAAAAAAAAACGGACTTCAATCTTACCATGTATTTATAGGGATTTTGTCCCATGTACATTTCCTCCATATCCTTTTATTTGTTCATTCAAATATAAAGCTTTGAATGTGTGATTAAACTAATTATGGAAAAAGAGAGAAACTCTGAATTTGGTATTATATCTAAACTTGAGGGAAATACATTCTTATGTGTAAATAATTCACTTTTTAGGGTAAGCCAATGATTTGAAATAAAACTGAACAAAGTTATACATAAAACATGAATATTACACAACAAAGTGAACACAAAGAATTCAGATCAATCACTTTTTCAAAAGCATAACAATCCTTTTGAGCAATTTTTGAAGTTGAAATAAGGAAACATATTTTCACATTTTAATGATAATACATATGTGTCATTAATACCATTAAAAAACCACTTCCTTTCCCGTTAAAAGTAAAAATACACCAGGTGTCTCTCACATCATTGAACATATTGAATACAATCATCTAGACTTAACTTTTGTTAAGAACTAACTGTAACTTTTGTTTAAACCACAACAGTTTGTGTTCAATCCTCCATTCTTATTTCAACAATTATAGAGTGATCAATTAATACATGTTAAAAATTCATTTTGCCAGAAAAATGCAAAAAACGCATTCTGACTTGAATGGACCATCCCTAATACAAATTTATTTTATTTTGAAGCAGATTTTCCGAATGAGAACACAGCAGTTTGCAAAACATGGGTAAATTATCTGCAACTATATGCTTATTTTAACAAATTCAAGGCTATTATTCAAATTTCAGGCTATGAAGATTAGCAATCAGTAGCTGATTATTAGAAAGGTCAGAAATATAGGATACAGGGGCAAAAAAGTTTGCCCTCCAGCAAAACATTATCATCAGCAGGAATCAAAGTTCTGCCTTAATTACTTAACATAAATTTGCCATAAATGCTCCATTTTAAAGGCAGATTTCTCATGGATTACTGAAAATATTAGACAGAGTCTGCTTAATTCTCTCTTTCAGTGAAAACGAATTATGTCTCTTAAGTAAATGCTTTACGGATGTGTTTTGTGACGAATTTTCTAAATACGTATGATATAAATGATATAAATAAGTGATTGAAAAATTGATCTGGTTTCCTTGCCAAGTCTTCAATATAAAATTTTAAAATATTAATATACATCAAATTTAATTTACTATATTTCATTCTTAGTACAGACATTGAAAGAAGAGCACCATTTTTTAAATATTTTTTTACTGCACATTAATTAATCTCAATTTCAACAAAAAAGACATTATTTTGATGAAAGTGAAAACATTGATGTATTCATTTGCATAGCAACAAATGCATAAGAACAAAACACAAAATTGATTATTGGATGTTGTGGCTTCTCTGTATACAGACCAACTTACTGCTGTTTTAATTATCATCACAGCTATCAATGATGCACACATTGTATCACTTACCCTTGGAGAGAATGACCTTAAAGTAAAAATTCATAAACTGGGCCACATGTATACTGACCAGTGGCGGATCCAGACTTTCTGCTAAGGGGGGGGCCCGACCAATATTTTTTTCAAAAGGGGGGGCCCGGAACCCAATTTTTTTTTAAACCCCTAGGAATTTTAAATATTTTCCGACCTAAGGGGGGGCCCGGGCCCCCTTAAATCCGCCACTGCTGACAGACAGGTGATGAAAACACTGTGCATAATTCACATTTATTGTTTCTTCATGTTGCACATGTATTTCTATATCAACATGAGATTAGGGACCAACCATTTAACCTGCAGGTGGGGGGGGGGCTATGGTTTTTAAGAAAAAAAATATTCTGAAGCTGATTTTATGTGAAAAAAAATAATTTGGCTGCAAATTAAAAAAAATATTCTGAACGGGGCTTTCTGCCCCAAAAAATAATGCTTATTTTCAAAAAAAAAAAAATATTTTGCTTATACTAGTTAAAAAAAAAAAAATTTCTGTCCAGAAGAAAAAAACATAACCCCCCTTTCAAGTTAAATGGTCGGTCCCTTAATGCTTCAAGTACCAGAGGAATCACCTAATCTAACTTTCAGCATAAAAGTACCAGGTAATGTGATTTGTATGCTATAAGGCTGTGGCAGTATGACAGCAGACAATCTAATGATATAAATGATAAGTCTACAAGACTTGCATGGTAGTACTCAGACAACCATTGTATGGTGACGTAGATACACTGTAGAAATACAGAAATCTCATACATGTAATTCATGAGTCTACAATACTTTTGTGGTGGCTTTAGATGCACAGAAAAGTATGTATGTGTAGATTACATGTATTGAGGTAGATAGAAATATATCTCATATCTGCAAATTACATGTCAAAATTAATTTCCTAAATTGAATTCTGTTCAAATAACTTAATACCAAAGTTACTGTAAATTTGATTTCTGCATATGGCCCTTTCCACAACTTATGTCTCTTCAGTGCAGATCAAATCTTAAACATGTGGTTGACGATGTCAAAAAATTGATAGAGAACAAGTAAACAATAAGGCCTAAATGGAAAAGTCTTTCTAAAATCATAACTAGAGGCTCAGAGGGCTGAGCCTGTATCGCTCACCTGGCGTATCTGCGAGAGATTTTTTTCTGTATCAGCAACAAGACTCATTTATTTCGGCTATGTTTGCAAATGGATCAGAAGAAAATAAGGAAACTTTATAAAGGAGCTGATAGAGATGCTTCTGTCAAACATCAGTTGATTTAGCCAAGCGGTTTCAGAGAACAATCTTTCTATATTAGGCAGTCAGAATAAGGATAATTGCCCATAGTTGCCATATTTGTTGATGGATGGAACTGTCCTATTTGCTTGCTGTCAAAGATCAGTTCATTACATTTGTGTCAGTGGTTTCAGAGGAAAGATTAAAATGTGAAAAATTTATTATTAGGGATGGGCAATGGAGTTTGATGCAAAGGTGACATGGCCTTTGGTAAANTGGTAAATGATACAAACTTGAAATTTTGTCAGTAGCTTTGTGTAGGCATGCCATATTGTGGGACACATTTTAAGACTTGTGGGGTACTACATTTTGTTTACCAACTTTGTCAGGTTATTAGAGACTGGAAGATGAGAGCGGGGGTATTACTAGTGAGCATTTGCTCACAGATCCCTTGTTCATAATGTTTCATATCTGTGAGTTTCATTTAAATTCATAGGAAGTTATACACGGGAAGCAATTTTCAGAGTATCCCATGCAATTGTCCTTATACAATTCAACATGTTTTAATTGACTGTGTAGATGTTGCCGATATCAGGCGTGATTTTTATTCTGCTGATTGTCTTAAAGACCTATTTACAAATGTCGCTGGCGACAAAATCGTTCAATTTTTAAAAGCAATCAATTTATTTCATAAGATTTAAATTGATTTATCTTAAGAGTTCTAATATTATAACAATTAAACTAACATTTCTATTATGTTTTTATATTTTACACACTGGTTTTACTTGTATAAAGCTGTAATGGTTTTATATACTAGGCAAAAAAAGAAACGTTACACTCCCGTGCATTTCCAACGGACTGGGAATTCGGTGTCTCATATCTTTTTTAAAAAAAAATCGAAACGACTGGAAATTTTCACAGAATGTTTGTTTAACTCAAAGCTTTAGTTTCGTGCCAAAAAAATGAAATTTAATTTTCAAAGTTTTTAGAGATTCCAAAAAGTGCTTTTTTCCCCAAAAACTGAAAAACATTAATTTCAACATAAATTGACAAACACAAACATTACCTTGTCAAAAATTGAACCCTCTGCAAAGTAAGATGGCAAAATAACGAATATTTCAAAAATGTATTGCTCATTTTGATTCGATTTTTGAGACATCCGTATTCCAGTCTTCCAAATTGAAGTTGCTAATAAAACATGTCATAAGCCTGCAAAATGTTGAAAACGCTTGGATAGTTTCCTTTTTAACATAAAGTTTACAATTTTATAAAAGAATAAAGTCACAAATACGTACAATGTACAAATTAAAATAAATAATATTGGAAGAGTGTAACGTTTCTTTTTTAGTCTAGTATATTTATATCTTATATATTTATTTATTAAAATTGTTCAATATATTTAACAGTTCTCGCCACAATATAGCTGAAATATTGCTGAAGTTGGCGTAAAACATCAATCAATCAATCAATTTTCAGAGCCTGATTATACCCCTGCTTTGCGGGAGGTATATAGTGTTCATGGTGTCCGTCCTTCCGTCCGTCTTTTTTGTATCCAACAGCTGGTATCCATTACTCCTCCTAAACCACTGATCGGAATTTCATGAAACTTA
This sequence comes from Modiolus philippinarum, assembly GCA_002080025.1. Lineage (NCBI taxonomy): Eukaryota > Metazoa > Mollusca > Bivalvia > Mytilida > Modiolidae > Modiolus > Modiolus philippinarum. The sequence continues at coordinate 1,309 of MJUU01002730.1, read as the reverse complement.
TGCAAGAGCTTAATTACATATTGTAGATGTGCACTACGCTTTTTGTTTTCCACTAATTCCCCTTTTTCCAGATTTTTGACATGTTTTGGACTTTGTCATTTTAGCTCAATGCAAACCATATAGTGACCACATGGTATCCACTACTCCTTCTAAACCACTGATCAGAATTTCATGAAACTTATACAGGAGCTTAATTACATATTTTAGATGTGCACTACGCTTTTTGTTTTCCAATAATTCCTTTTTTTCAGATTTTTGACATGTTTTGGACTTTGTCATTTTAGCTCAATGCAAACCATATGGTGATCACATGGTATCCACTACTCCTCTTAACCACTGATCAGATTTTCATGAAACTTGTGCAGGAGCTTAATTACATATTGCACTACCCTGTTCGTTTTCCAATAATTCCTTTTTTTATATAGAATTTTAATATGTTTTGGACTTTGTCATTTTAGCTCAATGCAAACCATATGGTGACCACATGTTATCGTATCCACCACTACTCATCTTAAACCACAGATTGGAATTTCATGAAACTTATGCAGGAGCTTCATTACATATTGTAGATGTGCACTACTCTTTTATTTTCCCCAAATTCCTTTTTACCAGATTTTTGGAGTGTTTTGGACTTTGTCAATTTAGCCAAATGCAAACCTTATGGTGACCACCTTGTATCCACTATTCCTCCCTGACCACTCATTGGAATTTCAAGAAACTTATGCAGGAGCTTGATTTCATATTGTAGATATGCACTACACTTTTTGTTTTACAATAATTCTTCTTTTCGACGTCCTTCCGTCTTTTTTGTATCCAACAGCTGGTATCCATTACTCCTCCTAAACCAATGATCAGAATTTCATGAAACTTATGCAGGAGCTTAATTACATATTGTAGATGTGCACTACGCTTTTTGTTTTCCAATAATTTCTTTTTTCCCAGATTTTTGACATGTTTTGGACTTAGCTCAATGCAAACCATATGGTGACCACATGGTATCCACTACTCCCCCTAAACCACTGATCAGAATTTCATGAAACTTATGCATTAGCTTAATTACATATTGTAGATGTGCACTACGCTTTTTGTTTTCCAATAATTCCTTTTTTTCCAGATTTTTGACATGTTTTGGACTTTGTCATTTTAGCTCAATACAAACCATATGGTGACCACATGGTATCCACTACTCATCTTAAACCACAGATTGGAATTTCATGAAACTTATGCAGGACGTCATTACATATTGTAGATGTGCACTACACTTTTATTTTCCCCAAATTCCTTTTTACCAGATTTTTGGAGTGTTTTG
>MJUU01002728.1:108133-121354 GCA_002080025.1 Modiolus philippinarum | reverse complement strand
ATGGGGCAAATGTCAAGGAGAAAATAACCCATCTCTAAGACAAAGCATCTAGTGGTCTACATAGGGTCTTCAACACAATGTGGAATCTCACACTATAAAGCAAGCCCCAAATGGCCACAAAATGTAAAAAAAGTGAATAAATTAATGGAAACAAACCACATCCAATAACCCGAATACCAAAGAACTAAAATTTTATAAATAGACAAGGACAAGCAAATGACCAAATTATTCCTGACTTGGGACGGCGAAATAACTTCGGTGGGTTTAAACTCGTTTTCTTGTTGATATAAAGTTGTTTTGCATTTATATGGCATCTGATTAAATCTTTATAAAGCATAAACAGTTTTTTTTTATTTTTCTGAATTGCAGTAAAGAAAGTAAAAAAAATCCTTTTTGAAACTATATAAAATTGGTCATATGTCTTAGTCATTCTGTCTGGTATGAAAAATATAGAAATGCAATATAGTGAATTTATGTAAAAGTGCTACAGATAGAATTTTGATATTTTGATTTCAGTCTATTAATTCAAATAATCAGTGCCATCTTGTAATATGTTCTAGTACAAGTTTTGTAATTATCTTACCTTGACCAAATCAAAAGTGATAGCAAAGAGAAGTCCAAAACTACGGCGGTACAGAGATTACAAAACGGAAACACATCTTATTATTATAAAATAAAAAAGAACCAAGCATGAAAGATAGATGCATGAACTATGGGAAACTGTTTTGTTATATTTTCACTTCTGTTTTAATCAAAAAGGAAATTGCCGCTGGTATATTTTATTTTTAACTAATGATATATCTATATTTACTATGCAAAAAATATTACTAGCCATATCCATTTAAGACAATGTATTTTTCGTCTCGATGCATTAGCAAACACATTAATGCGATCAATCAGAAATTATGCACAGTGTATACATTTTGGTATTACAAGAATCATGTTATTTAACAAAAATTATAAAAAGATAAATAAAAAATAAACGTTATTTTGACATTTTCATCGAGTTGTTCAATTCGTTTTACTGTTTACAGACATTGTTTCTACGAATTATGGAAAATTGTTCCAGAAACGGACATACAATGTTTGTACACATTAGGCAATCTAATTTTTCCAATACGAGAATATCCACTTTTGTTTTGATCAATTTCAAAATTTGAAAGGGTATAGTACACAAATTTTGATTTCACACATCGTTTGAATCCTCAAAAAGAAATTATGATATTAAAGGCTTTATTGAATTGGTTCCTGATAAAAATTAGATTTGTTTCAAGGTACAAAAATTTTTGTGGTAAAATTGCAAATTTCAAAAATTTGCATATGAGAAAACATGACCCGACAGACTTTTTATCAAGTCCCTAATCTTTAATCCTAAAACTCATCAGACACGACGTTCATAGACTGAATAGGTAGTTTATGAATTAGTAAAGTTAGACTGAATCTGGAAAACTTAGTACATTTGAAACGAAAATGAATTTGATTTTTCTTCCGTAGTGCTACAGTGTTTTACCAGCAGACTAGGCTCCTTCAGCTAGCCCTCAGTTTAACGGCGAGCACCCCTTGACCAATCTTTCAAAATTACGTATTGTCATATTCTCTCCTTTCAAGGTGGCTTTAGTAGTCTACCTGTATTGGGTTTTATTCAAATGTTTACTACACTATAGGGAAACGGGACAGAAAAGCGAAGGTTTGGGTACCCATAAACCGATTTTACCCTACCGTTGGCTTTTGCTGGTGCCGGTACCAAATCCGGCTGTCCCAAGCTCCTATCGTAGTTTACGTTTGTCTTTTGTCTAAATTGTGTTTTTCCTGTGTAGTTTTCTAGCCGATTGTGGCATTTTGTTATAGTTTTCAGCCAGTGTATGTGTTTCCTGTTGTCCATTTTATTTCATTTAGCTGGATGCAAACTTTGAAGAACACGAACATGACCCAACATGACACTAGCAATAATGTGGAATCCCAAAATGTGGAATTTTGTGACAGTATTGAAAGTAAAAAAAACTTATCAAATTCAAAATCAACAAATATATGCCATTAAACAGGGTGCAATATTTATACGAGTGAAATGTAAAGTTAAATATATTTGAAGTGCAAATACAGGGTAATGATAATTTACTTTTACTTAATCAACTATCACTTCTTAGCTTATCATGTTGAATGCTTATGTTTTTATTTTAAATTGGGTCTTTTGAATATTGATACTTATCAAAAAAATATACATTATTTGTTATTGTTAAGGTGGTACGCGGGTATAAGGAAAATCCATCAGAATTTTACAATAGTTTGCAGAATTAAACCTTGAAAAATGAATTTCCAAAAAATAAAATGAAAATTGGGGATTACGGACCATATAAGCTCACAATCTTTCACCAAAAATGGGTAATTTTTAGTTGAAATGTTTAGGAAAATTATCATTTTTTAACAAATTATTCAAATTTCATCCATGAGATTTTCGATTAATTTTGTGTATTGCCAGCTCCTGTATTGATATTTCTAAAAACAAAGAGAAAAATGGGGGGTCACGGGCCTTGTTATGTAATTATTTAAAAAAAAATCAAAATTTTGTTTGTAAAATATTTTTTGAAATGACCTCCCGTGTTTTTTTTTCATTTCAACGAATTTTACAGTATAAATACTATTCTGAATTTTTCATCAAAAATTAATGCTAGACTTAGAGAAATGGGTCCATTATTTGAGTTTTGAGCGAAATATTTCAAAGATTTGTCCATATTTTAAAAATGAGTTTATATTACTTTAGTGAAAAATCAAAGTATGAAACAACAAAATAAAATGGCTGAATACAATCGATCCACCTTAAAAAGGGAATATAAATTATATTAATGATATGCTGCTGTTGATTACCTTTTTGTTAAGAAGGGAGAGAAATATTAATATAATGCATGACTGGAAAATCTGTATAAGTTAAAAGCAAGGATTTACTGAAAAAAACTACTTATCTAAATAAATAAAAAATTCATTGCCTACTGCATGTAACTCATATCCCATTTTCTAAGAATTAAGTTCATTGACAGAATAAGTGACCATTAATTTTCCTTTTTATCTCGCATCTTATCAAATTTAAGTATTAGTGCAAAAATGCCCTTAAAGCACTTAGAAGTTTTTGCAGAAAACAAATTTTTGTAGCCCAAAAAGTAGAAGCGAAAAAGATATATTTCTCTGAATTCTTTCAATGTGGTTTTGGTGTGCATATATATACTCAACAAAAAAGTTAAAGACCACGGTTTTTCATTTCTATTACAAATGTATTAAGTTTTACAACACAGTTTAATTTGACCAAATTATGCAAAAGCCAACCAGTTTTGGGACCTCGTGACTTGTGTTTTCGAAACTGTCATGTTAGACACTTCAAAAAAGTCTTTGGGGTCAACCTTTCATCTGTTCATGCATCCTCGGAAAGCAAAAATTTCTGAAATTTGCATTTTCACCCCAAAAATTTACAAAAAAGTCCATTTCCTGTCAGGAATCGATGCAATGAACCCTTTTCTTCCGCAATTGCTGTGTCTTGATGATTCAAACGACGCTGTTAAGTTAAAATGCACCATACCCTTCCAAATTTTGAAAATGACCGAAACAAGATTGGAAATTCTTGTATGGGACAAAATGGGTACCCATATGTGAGTGTCCATTTCTTTGCCACTTTTCAACAATTTTTAATGAATTAAAGTCTGAAGAGAGTTAAAAGATATAAGAGCGCGATAAAAAAGTCAAAATCGTGATTTTTTTTTCAAAAAGACGTGATTTCTTTATTCTCAAAAATGAGAATTTTTGAAAAGTTGAAAATTGCAGAAAATGTTTATAATGGTAAGTGTAAACACTGTGTAAAATTTCATGTTGATCGGATCATTGGTTTTGCCCATGCTCCAACACGAAAATAAAGATACATGAATTTAAATGAATATGGTCCTTAACTTTTTTTGGTGTGTACATATATATAGCATTTCAGGTTAAGAGGTGGTGTCTATCAAGCATAATTTTAATACAATATTAAAATGGATGTCATAAGAGCTCTAATATCAGCACTTACGACCTTTCCTTAATAATTTATGACACATAACATCAATACAAAAGGTCGTAAGTACATATTTTTAATAAAATAAACGTTGTAAAATATCTTTAAATGCAATATTTCGGCAGTAATTTAATTAAATTGCGCTCATTTAATGATATAGTCAAAGGTCCTATTTTGACTTAAGAAATTTGTACATTTCCGAAATCATGACATGACAGTTGTAGTTAATCTATAACTTATTTGATTAAACGTAAAAAGTTTGAGCAGTTTCACAATATTAAAAAAAGGAATATCATGGTAAAAAAATCAACTGTTAACCCTTTAACCGGACATTTTTATTTTAGAGTGGATTTCCATTATTATCGAAATTGAACTGAAATTAACTTACAATCAGTTTCTGAAAGAAAAATGTGTATAACAAAAATTAAATTGAAAGATTTGATAGACTACATTTATATAATTTGATAATTTCGATTATTTACATCTATTTGAATTTAATTGTAGGTACTGGTTACTAAATTCTGTTGAAAGTGATATGTAAGTAATACAAATAAAAAGAAACGTGTATGATGTTTTTGTTTAAACACTTATTAAATATGAATTATATACAGAATTATATTAATCGACATTCCCACCTCTTCTACTATTTGATATGACTTACAGTAATATTAAGCATTCAAATCTTTCGCTGAATAATATTTTTTCAAAGTGCTGTTTAAAATTGAGTTATAAAAGCAATAAAAAGATGTCAAAATGACATAACACATACATATTTTTTCTTCAAATCCGCGTTATTAAGACTATAAAGGATAAAATGTCAAATATTGCAGTAAATTTTCATTGTATCTATATTACATACCAGTGTCACAAGTCGAGCCTTCGTAACCATGTTCACACTCACAGAGGTATTCTGTTAGGGTATTGTAACATTTTCCATGCACACAGGGGTTCGATTTGCAATCTATCATGAGACTTTCGAAATGAATTGTAGTTATCAAAACTAAATTGATTTTTGCAATCTCTGTACCTGTATGTTTTGTCCTTATTTTGTTCAGAAACAAAATGCATAAATTTGGATTTAAGACAGTACATGTAATAGCTCTTATCCACAAACTAAGGTTGCTTTAAAATTAAATCGATCAAATTCTATCGTCACCATACTTTACAGTCAATTTTAAAATTCTTAGGGGTGAACAGTCAATTTCAAGTTATATTCTCACTTTGAGTCGAATTAAGAAGACATTGTGATTCCTCATATCAATAGTTCTACCTTACTGTACTCAGCATATAAAGTATTTATCAAACTTAAACTAATAATAAAAATAAAAATATATGTTGCGAGACATGTTGGTATCTATCTATTTATTGATTTTGTAATTTCCACGTATACACCTAACGTTAAACATTTTTTTTCTATTTAGGCCATGTCTTTGATGTTCTTATTACAGGGTTTTAGTTGGAGACGACAGAAGTGAGACGTGTCTCTGGTCCACGGTGATGTCCTGTTCTTCTTTTTTCACCCTCGCTAAAGGAGTTAACTCCGAAAATTTGGGCCTTTTCTTTCTTGTATATATATTTTTTAGGTTTTAGTTTTATTGGCTATTTTTATCTTGTTGTCCTCCATGCACGACAGCAATACTAACTTTCTTATTTTGTCCTAAACTAATAATATGACGAGATCTCTATGCAGACCTACCATATGAATTTTATTCTCTGAATATTATCTAAGCAAAACTTAGAATCTCCCAAGAACCACACATCCGTTTCTCAATAAAATATTTTGGAGCGTCTAGTGATAAAGAAACAAATCACGATCTTCTTGGTAAAAACCCTTTAGATTTGTGTATACATTTCAGAAGTAAATATTCGTAGAATTGATTTGCTGATATATATGTTACTTTTTTGAAGGATTCTTTTTGTATGCTATTTCATATCTCTTGCATCAAAACCTTTGAATACAGAAACTGCATTTCATGTAATTACTCCAGCAATCCTTAAATTACTCTAAGTTATTAGTGTTTGCTTATAGTTTAATGTCGTACGGTGACTTCAAGGGGAAGAACATAAATGAAACTTTGCTCCAATTGCTGAATTTGTAAGAGATTTTGTCCCAAGTCTATTTACTCTATACCATATATATATTTTTGGCTTTACGAAAGCAGTTGTGTCTTGGGTAGCGTGGAGTTCGTAAAAAGCTTCCCCGTGCTTGAAGAGTATGCTCTGTGTATTTTTTCATTTTTTTCACTGTGATTTTTTTGTCTTGATGTGCTTGTTAATTTTCAGGATTTCTGATATCCAAAAAATGCAAATGCAATTTCAAAATTTGCATTTTGCGCTCTTGTTTATCTAAAGATCAAACTATTATTCTGATATCTGTATATATAATTTCCACATCTCTCCATTCTTTTTTTACAAAATTTTCTTACAAATATATGAGTAACCTCCGGTTGTTTTCTTGACGATTTGTCTTTTAAACTCTTTCGTCGGTCAAAAGATGACATTATTTATAAAAGCACTTTGCCTGACATTTTTACATTTGTTGCCGTTTGCTTATTCATTAACATAGATAAAAAAGAATGTAGTGATGCTGGACATTTAGTACGTGAAGTCGTCGCTGGTTGGCCGTAATGAACTTTCTATGAGGTGTGACTACTAACTGTGGAATGCCTCTAGGTGACTTCGGTATAAAAAGCAACAATAAAAGCGTAGTTCAATTTGGTTATTTTTACCATGTATTTGTAAGAATTTTATTCCTTATCTCTTTACTCCATAACCCTTATTTTTGCATTGAATGCACATCTACACATCATTAATTAACAATAAAGAAAAGTGTATCATTCAAACGGCTTCACAGACGATCAGATATTTCGTATTTTAGCGAAAAAAGAACGAGTCACACAAAATAATCAACTCAAAACTTCAACAATGTGCTTTCTCCAAAATCAGTGGTGTTGTTATCTGGAAATTCATCAAAAAAGTATTGAGACGAAGAAAGACAGATAAGGACTTGCATTCATTAGTAACGTACATTTCCTCACAGTATATATTTTTTTCCACAAAAAAGATCTTGTAGGATGCATTTTTTATTGCTTTTCGTCATTTCGCATATTCAAACATTTCGTGCATACATTCGTTAGTATGCTTGTTGCCGATTATAGGTAAACAATTTCTAACATTTTAAACTACTTACAATTAATTACTGCAATACAAAAATACAAATGTTGTTTATTATGTACTTGTCTTGATATTTAAGGGCGTAAACAGTTATTGTTTCTCAATTAAGAAATTGCAATTAAAACATAATATCTTAAATGTTTACAGCAGATAAATGATAATTCACATAACAATTTTTAAACATCTAAAACATCAGCTTATTCTAGGCGTATTCTGAATAATGAATTTGAAACAGGACTTTTTCCTGTTTCAAACAGGATTGTTTGATTTGAAATTTAAGTTTTTGAATAATTTGATCCATTATAGTTTTCTCTTCATCACAAATTGTTTTTCTATCAAATTAATTGACTCAAAATGAAAGTAGATTGAAAAAAACTATCTTAGAAAATTCAAAAGTTCAACAGCATGTTGACTTTAGTGCACTTTTAAATTTCTTGATCACATCACAAAAGACAAATGTACTTTACTTTCACTTTTATTAAGAAATATTTACATACATAATTGAATCTTATTGAAAATTAAGTACAACATCGCTTCTTGTGGTTAAGAAAATGTAAAGTGTCGGCAAAGAGGTTCTTGATGTCTCACTGAAGACTGTTTTTCTCATTTTGGGTTCACAAGGGAAGTAAATATATTGTGCAAAACAGATTTACATGGTATATAAATTATCAGAATTAACAGTCAAATGTATCAGCCAAAAGAGTGTTTTGAATTCAGTAAGAAAAATGCTTCAATTATATTAATACAAAAAAATACTATAATTTTTTTTCTGCAGATTTCCATTTCGACAACATATATCTCTTCAGTGAAGATCAAATAATAAATACTTAGAAAATCATTAACAAAAGATGCAATAAGCTGTAAAGATCAATTTACCAAACAATTTTATGTATAATAACAGGGGTCTAATCAAAATCTTCTGTTTTGTTGACGCTGCTTCTATAATGTTATAGTGTTTGTGTTTCTTTACGTTCATTGTTTGGTTTATACTTATTTTGTTCTCTCAGTTTATCACAATGTTGTCAACACTTTTATATCAACTTTTCAAGATTTTTAATTTAGACCTACTGTTTTTAACATATGCAAATGAAGAAAAGCCTGAACCATACTAATGTCATTGATGCTTTATCTGTACAAAAGTACACGACAAATACAAAAACAGAATTTTATGCATATCCATAGAAACTGAAATAAAAATATAAAAAAAGTATTTACAGTTTTCACATACTATTCCCTCGTATCCTTGGTGGCATGTACATTGATACCCAGTAAGACTCTTTTTGCATGAACCATGTCCGTTGCATGGATCTGGCTTACAATCTATAAAGTAATATAAGATCAAAATACTACGTTAATTAAAACTTAAAACATTTCAAACCTTTTCAAAGAACAATTATATTCACCAATTTATTATTTGAAATAATTATAAATTCATGTATAAAATTTAGAAAATTGGCTTAAGTTTAAAGTTTACAAAAATGTATCATGATTAATGTGAAAAGGAAAGGAAATGGGGTAAATGTCAAGGAGACAACATCCCATATCCAGGTTAAAATGACTAGATCTTGATAATATACGTCCCTGCTTGGTTTTCAATTTTGTGATCAGAACCTCACACCATATAGCAAGTTCATTTCGATCGACAGAGAAAAATTCTGAAAACATATCTATAGGTCGAAGTAATACTTTTTGGAATAACTAATCTAATGTTTGTAATGCAAGTGATAATCTTTTTATAATATGTTTTATAATTATCTAAACGTTGTTAATACAATTTTGTCTATTTGCAAGATTCTGAAAAAAAGTGGTTTTTTTCAACACATACGTTAAATTATTAGCAAATGTGATTCCTGTTTTTATAACTTCACACTGTCAATGTTTTATTAAGTGTTGAGTTGGACATCATTGTTTATGTTGTTTTGTGTGTGTGTGATACTTATACTTCAATGTATAATTGATTTTAAATAGGGTCGTCATATGACACCGAGATTTCACGATAAGATTGAAATTCAAAAACGTTTCTTGCCAATACATTACGTTTTTTAATTATGACGTAAAATTTTGTGTCTGAGACGTCATGCAATTTCGTGCAAAATGCAACTTCCCGGTACAATTCATGTTCCCGAAAGTTGCAAAATTGAACGAGACTTACAGACCCTATTCCTTGCTTGTTGCATCGTTATTTAATTGGAAATCTATTCTTGTTTCTAATAAAGTTTCATCTATTTTAAGTACTTTGTAATTAACATGTCTTTAGCTCTTAGTCTATTAATGAGCCTATGAAAGAGACTACAACTAGAAAGTGATGTTCGGTTCTCATTTAGTTGTATATATCATTTTTTGTATCCGTTTGTCTCTTTGTACCTATTTTGTTTAGTTTTTTACGATCTTTTCGGATTTTGTTTTGTTTTCAATAGTCAATCGAAGTGCATCATCGACCAAACGTCACCGAAAATACAACCATAATTATTTTTGTTCTAATAGAGAAGCCATAAGTCATGATTAACGAGTCCAAAATTATTTATTGTTCATTATTCATGATGGTAATTACACAATTACTGTTCATTATTTTCAAAATCTGAAATCCAAAAGACAAAAGATAAAGCAGGTTCAAAAGCACAGAAACATCGTCTTCGCACACACGTACAAGAACTTCTAAAATAACGGCGTGTTTAGCCGGTTTTATCGTATGCTCTCCAGTGCAACGTTTTTACTTTAAGCGTGAAAAATCATGATTAAATAATCATCCAGCGAAAAATTATCTGTCAGCGATTATTCAAATCACAACAATAAGGGAAATGTGAAGCTGAATGATTTAGATACTGAATATAATTCAGCCGGTAAAGAATTACAAAATATATATTAAATGGTACAATATATTTTATTTAAGTTTGATAGATGAAGCTATACGGGGATTTGATTTTGTACTCTACATAATGATATCAATAATTAATTACTTACGATCGATCTCTGAAAACATACAACATCGCAATTAATGCAAAACCGTTGAAATAAAAGAACAATGTACTTCTAATTATATGATTCCGATTATACGACAACACCAAATGTTTTTCTTTGACTCTCAAAAAAATGAATATAAATCTAAATTGCCGTTGTAATCAACATTGTTACAAAAATAGAGAAATAAATATAACTTCATCTACACAAAATGAATTACAGTTAAGTTGGTATTAAGTTTTTTAAACGTTTAGATTTTATCTGCACTGATGAGACATAAGTTGTCGAAATGCGCATATGCAGAAAGTAGATTCACAGTAACTTCGGTATTTAGTTATTTGTTACCACTGGGTCGATGCCACTGCTGGTGGACTGTTATTCCCCGAGGGTATTCACCAGCCCAGTAGTCAGTACTTCGGTGCTGACCCGAAAGCCGATTATTTTTCAAACCTTCCAATATCTTAAATTTTGTAAATTTATTTGAAAACTAAGGAGTAACTCCCTCATGCAAAGCTCTGTCCTTAGCTGATTTTGGCTTTAAATTTAGATCACTTTGGTTATTTGTTCTCTATCAGTTTTAAAACATCTTTGAGTTCATGGTCTTCCAAACGTTTAGATTTTATCTGCACTGACGAGACATAAGTTCTCGAAATGCGCATATGCAGAAAGTAAATTCACAGTAACTTCGGTATTTAGTTATTTATTACCACTTGGTGGGTGTCGCAGCTGGTGAAATGACGATCAAAAAGGCCAAAGATGAAATTTATTTTGAAACTTATAATATCTGAATATTTTACTTTTTGTTGGAAAGGTAGGAGCATCTCCAACCTTCAAAAGTCTGATGTTGGCTTTCTACTTAGATTCTGTTGACTATTTTTTCGTCATCAACGTTTACAAATCAATCAGTGTTATTGTATTATTGTTTTCCGAATGTTTTCAATTATTCTCGACTGAAAAAAACAGGTATAAATTGTCAATATGACAATATGCAAAACATTTACAGTCAATTGACATGTAAGTCACGCATAATACAATAAATATCCAAGCTGCATAAAAAACTGTAAATTTAGTTAACATGTTGTGCACATGTTTCAATAAGCATATCATGCATTTAATTTGTGGTTTATCTAAATTAAATTTTTGATGAAATACTTTTGACTTCGTGACTATAAATGGATTTGCAACGGAAACGAATTCTGTAAGTTATAAACCAGTCTTTTTAAAGATCTGGGCTTTGAAATTAATGTACAATAATGGCATACATTAATATACCGGTCGCTTTTGAGGGTGGTACATAGTGATAAGTGATCATTTGTTTTTTGCCGTCCGTCCACCAGAGGGTACCTGCTTAATGGCAACAACTTCTATCAGACAACTTGTTAAATCACTTAAACTTTCTCAAAATGTTCAGTACATATACCATTGTGAACAAGCAAGAGGATTCAGACTGACATATAGCATTATTAGTAAGGGAGTTTCATTTCAAGTCGGATGGATTGGTGAGACAGTAATCAGAGAGATGCATTTTTTTCAGAGACCAGCCTTTAAATGCTATTCATTATAAGTGCTTTGGGGAGGTTTTTGTGTCCATAAAACAGTTTAACCCTACCACTGGGTTTTGTTAGTTACGGTACCAAGTCCGGATGTCCCGAGTTCCTATTGTTTTCTACTCTATGTCTACCTTTTGTCTTATTCTAGTTTTTCGTTTGTAGTTCCAGGGCAGATTGTGGCATGTCATTATAATTTTCGGCCATTGTAGGTATTTCCTATACATTTTTTTTAATTTAAAAGACTTTCCCTAATAACAAATAATTACATTCAATCTATAATACGTAGGAATTTTATTAAAGCTGCCAAGGTTGGAAGGGTAGTGCAGAAGATTGTTATCCTTCGCATCGGTTGACAATGTTTTCTCGGGGTTACAATCTGCTCTATACCCCTCTATAACTATATCTAAATATAGTATTCTACTTCTTCGATTGACTTTTGTCTCTAGTATGGTGCAAATGCTATTCTATTAAACAGCCCATTATTTTTTTTAGATGTACAAATACATCGGAAAATTGCTATCAAACAAGGCCGGTGATTTTTTTATTAATATAAAGAGAACAACAAAGTAAGAAAATAACACGAAAGAAATGAACACAATATTTAATGGAGTAGACCTTGCTAAGCCAAAATTGTTCAAAATAACGGCAGTAGAATACCGAGGGAAAAAGAAGTGAAATTTACAAAAATCGAAGTCCAAAGACATAGTCAAAACGAGAACACAGAAAACAATGACGTTAGAAACAAAATAATGACGCAAGACACATAGAAAACACAGAAATATAAATCACAACATTCAAAACAAAGGCATTACAGTGAACTCCAGTGAAACTGAGAGTGACATCAGGAGCTCCGGAAGGGTAAGCATGTCCTGCATGTCATTATTTTGAAAGATCATTGCATAAATTTTAGAGGTATTGCTAAATTTAATTTTTAAGTAAAAAGGACGTAAAAAAAATTGAGTCATAACCTAATTCCCCAGGTCCAGCCCCTTAAAAAATTTTTATTGTTACTGAAAACTTGTAAAAAATGTGCTGATTTACATTTTTGTCACAAAGTTCACATATTATCTATTTTCGTCAAATGATTTTTAAAAGCAAGAAAAATTGGTTTTATCTCAAAATGACATACCTTTATCACAGGTTGTTCCGGTATAGCCAGTTGTACAATTACATACGAATCCGGTCAATTTATTCTGGCATGATCCATGTCCATTGCAAGGGTCAGGCATGCAATCTGAAATAAAATGCTAAAAATGAAATTGTGATAATGTATAAACTAATCGTAATCAGAATATTATTTGGAAGATCTTTTTGCAGGGTCCCTCTCTTTGAGTTCTTTCTGTTCGTATCGATTGATATAAATAACAAAATACCGAAGTTACTGTTAATTCATATTCTGCATATGCGCATTTCGACAACTTATGTCTTATCAGTGCAGATAAAACCAAAACATTTGGAAGTCCATTGACCGAAAAAGATGTAAAAGCTGATAGAGAACCAATAACCAAA
>MJUU01002728.1:92734-107560 GCA_002080025.1 Modiolus philippinarum | reverse complement strand
AAAAGCCAAAATTCAGCTAAGGACAGAGCTTTGCATGAGGGAGATACTCCTTAGTTTTAAACAAAATTTTGTAAAATTTAGATATTGCAAGTTTCAATACAATCGGTTTTCGGGTCAGCACCGAAGTACTGACTACTGGGTTGGTGAATACCCTCGGGGACTAACAGTCCACCAGCAGAGGCATCGGCCCAGTGGTAATAAATAACAAAATACCGAAGTTACTGTTAATTCATATTCTGCATATGCGCATTTCGACAACTTATGTCTCATCAGTGCAGATAAAACCAAAACATTTGGAAGTCCATTGACCGAAAAACATGTAAAAGCTGATAGAGAACCAATAACCAAAGGGGTCTAAAAATAAAAGCCAAAATTCAGCTAAGGACAGAGCTTTGCATGAGGGAGATACTCCTTAGTTTTAAACAAAATTTTGTAAAATTTAGATATTGCAAGTTTCAATACAATCGGTTTTCGGGTCAGCACCGAAGTACTGACTACTGGGTTGGTGAATACCCTCGGGGACTAACAGTCCACCAGCAGAGGCATCGGCCCAGTGGTAATAAATAACAAAATACCGAAGTTACTGTTAATTCATTTAATTTATTAAATATCAATTAAAGAACATAACTAAAAACCTCATATATGTAGTGGGATTTGGAAGCAAGATTCCAGCTCTTATATAAATCTATTTCCCGTTTGTTAGATTATTTTTATATATATGAAAAAGAAAGGAAATTGGGGTAAATGTCAAGGAGACAACATCCAATGTCCAGGTTAAAACGACCCAAATCAAAGCATCTAGCGGTCACTGTCCGGTCTTCAACACAGTGAGGAACCTCACACCGTTTAGCAAGCCCTAAATGGCCCCAAACAGTGCTTTAGATCTTGATAAAGTACGTCCCTGCTTGGTTTTCAATTTTGTGATCAGAACCTTGAAATATCATTCGATTTTCGTTGATGCAATTTTCAAAGTTAAAATGTCCTCGAAGCGGCTTTTTACGTTATCATTACAATATGAAGTATTCTTGTATGAGTTTCTACATCCGTGTTATTAGTGAGGAAATAAATATAACAGTTATTATTGAGTTGAGATAATTTTTATGGTCGGAACTTTATGTATGGTCCCTATATATTTCAGTCATAGTTTGGTGAATGACAGGATATGGAGTAAATGCACATGAGACAAAGTCTCTACATATACACGGTAAAAAACAAGCAAATAAACAACGCCTTTATTGTTGTTCTTCATCTTAAAGTCACCATGAGGCCTTCAACAGTGAGCTTTGCTCATAAATCATAGTAAGTTCAAAAAGGCGCCTACCACCGGTTTGAGCGGAATTCTTTGCTTATTGCCGAGAAACGCTGCATCCATGTCTGCATTGGTCATGGGTGTTTGTTTTCGAGAGAATTTTATGTGGGGAAATACGGTCATACTTTCTAATCTTATTTTTTGTAATTTCAAAATGTAACTGACAAGCTTTGTATGGTGCCCACATCTCTCTATTTTATAATGTTCATTACGGTTGGGCCGGTAAGTGCCCTGTGGTTGTTTATATGCTATGATTCTCTTCTATTAGTCTTTAGTCGGGCAAGGAAAGACAGCGATCGTAAGTGCACTTTGCCAGTCAATAAATCAATACCCATTCCTTGTTCATTATTGGTTATTAAAATATTTTTTTAAAGTAGAGATGTCAAAATGACTTGTTAGTCTCGATTAATCTTGGAACATCCGGGTAAGTAAGTACATGTGTAGATGTTGAATTATCCGCGCAAAAATATGACACTTCAAACAAAATGTAAAATGTAATAATAACTTTTTTCATTACATGAAGTTTTATACTTGCATATAATGCAAGACTTCACGTTTTACATGTTATGAAATTAGATGAAATATTCTTATCCTTATTGTTGATAATGCAGATTAAGATAAATGAATTGCAATTATTACTGTATCAAAAAGTCAAGATAACAGTAAACACCTACAATGGCCGAAAATTACAATCACAAGCATCAATCCACCATGGATCCGCACTAGAAAAAAACAATTAACAGACTAGGGACAAATATAAATAACGACAGGAACTCGGGATTGTCGGAGTTCATACTGTCAGTGCTTTAGGTGTCTGTGTTGTGTTGTATTTCACGCTGTCATCATCTAGTTTTTGTCCTCGTTGATAATATAAAATCACTGTCTTTTGTTGAGGTAAATGTATTGAGTTGTTGACTTTTGAAAGGAAATGATATTCACTGAGTCCGAAGGGCGAAGGAAATTTCACTTCTTTTCAAAAGTCAATAACTCACACATTTACTGAAACAAAAGACAGTTATTGTTTTATTCTATATTTCAAAGAAAAAGTGATATTCACCGAGGATTTATAAAGTAAACGAAAACAAAAAGAAAGAAAGAAAAAAACACACAAGAAAAACAAACAAACAAACATTAAAACAAACAAACAAGAAAGGCATTTTACATGTAATTTTTTAACATGAACACAAAAAAGATAAAATGAACAAAAATAAATATTCATTCCCTAATACTATTTATTTAGGTAGTTTATGCTAATAAGGCCATATTTATGGACCATTGGTGCTGTGACTAATGGCAACTAATAAGAATTGTCTGATTAGAATGGTTTTCCATTAAATTAATGTTTGTACGTTGTGGAAACATTCAACATTGAGAAACGGACTATTTGATTTTCAGGGGCAAAGGCTGAGATTAAAAAAAAAAATTACCCCGATTTTTGCCAAAATACAAAGTATCTGAACAGCACCTGAGTTAAAATAAATAATCTTGGCCTCATTCTGTCATTAGAAAAAAGCCTGTCTCATCCAAAATTGATGTAATATAAATATACTGATGTATGAAAAATAAATTAATCTGAAGTTGGCGCAAAAAATCCTTGCACGGGTGAAAATCCCACCCCACCTTTATTCGAATGGTCCGTGCCTTACTCGGAGGAAAGAATGTATCCGTTATCACAGTAGACACTAAATTTCCATTTGTGAATCGCTCAACAAATTGATTTGAATAGAATTGTAGGATTTATGTGTTCGTCTAGTACGATGGCCGACATTTAATGTTCTGACACTAGAAGCACTGTGATTGATTGGTTAAAATGACTGGAATTCCCCTTTCCAAAATTAGTAACACATGACAATCGTCGCCAGTGAATATCACTTCTGACCGTTGAATACCGTTTTTTATTCAATAAAAGCGATTTCATTGAAATCTGTGGTGAATTAAATTTTCTAACTTATGAATATATAATAATGTTTGTTATACCGATTCGTTGTTGTTATTGTCCGAATACTTACTAGATTAAATGGGGCTTTACAAACTTTTACATTTGTTTTACTTTGGTACTGTTTGAGGGTTAGAGAAGTAATGCGCGCCTTTGATTTTAATTGATTTTATCTAAGGATTAGAAAATGACATTAACAACACAGCCTCCAGCCAAATTGAGATTTCAACTCCATATTCTACCTGGCTGTGTGAAGGGTGCCGTGCATAGAGCACATCATGCGTAACCTTCCGGAGCACGTGATAATTTCTGATAGTTTTTGAGTTCTTGTTCATTTTTGTTTATTTGTTTTGTCTCTGTCATACTGTCTCAATTCGTTTTGGACATCAATTGCTGTGATTTCGGATTTACGATTTTAGAATTCCCCCTCTCCTCGTTCTCGTTCGGTATTTATTTGACGATGTATATTGGTACCGACATTAGCAAAATCCAGCGGTAGGACTAAACAGGGTTATGTTTGGCAAAACCTCCACTTTCTCTTTCCCGTTTCCCTAGTGAATAATAGACAAAGGGGTAAAAATGTATGTATACTTACGATCTGTCACTGGAAATTAAAACAAAATTTCAGTTATTGCTTTTATACAAAGACATCAAAAGATATACAATGTGTATGAAAAACAAAAAAGATATTTTGCACAATTGAAGAACATTGTGTTAACAATTTCAGTTTCACTTTAATTTGTGCTTTGATATTTTTTTTGATCTTATCAATATCATATTGTTTCTAATAATAGCTTGATATTGTACAAAGTTGTTGATACATACAATTTTGTTAGATACTCGATAATCTACGGGATTTTCCTTTAATGCCAAAATATCCATTAATTAAATGGACATTTTGTCAATGAATCACCTCTTGGTTATATCTTAAAGAAAATATTACCCCGTACCTGCGTTACAAGTTGGTCCAGTATAACCAGTATTACATGTACAGATAAACCCCGTCAGTTTATTTTGACATGATCCATTTCCACTGCATGGATCGGGACTGCAATCTTAAATGATAAAAGTATTAATGTTAATTTATCTTCTTTTTTATTTATTAAAGCACTTACTTCCATTATTCAGGTTCAGTTAAGTTTAACTTACTTCAAAAGTATCAGAGCAGATGATTATATTGATGATTTGTTCTTTCACAAGGTCAAACGCTTAACTACACTCTACGTTGGTAACCACTGATTTTTATCGGGTCAAAATGTAAAGAGCAACTAGATTTGCAATTGCAAGCAATAGCCGAAGTCACCCTAGACCCTCCATTCGACGATTTCGTCTTATTCGCAGCCTCAAATTCTACCTAGTAATAGAAAGATATCCGACAATTGTTGAAATTTTGATGCAATCTTGGAAATGGCGGCCACTTTGAAAATTTCAAACCTTCAGCAAAGTTTGAAATAATTCCATCCAGCCATTACAAAATACTCGTTCGGACAAGAATTATTGAAAGAATAATAATATGAAATAGATTTGCAACTGCAAGCAATAGCCGATGTCACCCAAGACTCCCTATTTGATGATTCCACCTTATTCGCAGCGTAATTTTCTACTTAGAAAGCAATTTTCGTTGAAATCCGACAATGTTGAAATTTTAACGCATTTCGGCGGCCATCTTTGAAATGGCGGGCTTTTACAAACGCTTAGCATAATTCTTCAGATGGTATTCAAAGTTAGTTTTAAATAAATTGGTTCAACCATTATAAAATAATCGCTCGGAAAGAATTATTGGAAGATTTATAATAATAATAATAATCATAAGAAACTTAGAATAACAACATGTCACCTCGACGATGTCTTGGGTGACATAATTATAATCAGAAGAAACGTAGAAAAACAAAACATCACCCTGACGATGTCTGGGATGACATAATTATTGTAAACAACACAGTATACAACGTTTCTGCTAATTGTTAAGTTTGAGTGAGCGCTGCAGTGCCTTCAGAGGGGGTGATCATAATAGGATTAATCTTTAGGGTCATGTAAATCTACGTGCAGCGTAATTGTTATGAAATATCAGTCTTGCAAAAGCCCTTACAGTTTGATTAGATTTGCTTCAATTGCTTCGATTTGCTTCGATTTGCATTGCAGATGATTCAAACAAGGATTTCTTCTAATAGGGCCCAATAAGTTCCGCAACTGCGGTAATGTTTCTATGTCGGATCAATATGAAATGAAATGTATCTATTAAGGACCTTCAAACATCATTTATGTAAATTTCAGTTACTAGTATATTCGCTGCAGTATTCGGAGGGGATAATGAAAATGTAAAAGCAAAAGGACTGACGGACGAGGGACGGCAAGTAATAACCAACACTGATCATTGGGGCAATATGAGCTAAAAAACAAATAAAACTTAATAAATACTTTATGGAATGTTCTTGGACTAGGGTTTGATTTATTTGCTCACTTGTATTTAAAAATTACTCTAGTACAGAAACTAAATGCCAAATAAAGAAAACTGCTTCCTGAAGGTTATTTTCATCAAAGAAGTTAGTTTAAAGAAAATCATTCACTACGAGGCTGTTAAATGAGTATTTTATTACGACCTCTAGTATGACAGGCTATGGAAATTGATAAAAATGCCATTTTAATCTCCAGTGTCAGTATCTTTGAAAAAAACATGGTTCAAGAAATATCAGATTACTGTCAATACGTCACTAATGGTTTGCTAGGTTTTGATTCAACTTGTCTTATTTCCGTACTGGTCGTATTCTGAATGCGAAGTTTGTACATTGTATATTAATTATGACACCCAACAACAATAAACGATACTTGCATATGACTTGTTTTTCTGATTGGCAGTTAATATTCTGCTTAAAGTTTTCCGATTCAAAATCTCAGAGAATAATTCCACATATAAGAGGGTAATAATCTCAAAGGGTGGATTTGGAGGAGTTAAGAAATTCAGAGAATATTTCTGGTAAATTACTGTAATCATGCTTGTTTAAACTTTAAACGTTTGACAGAGTACTTTTTGCACTGAGAAAAGAATCTAAATAATTTATTGTTCACTGATGAAAATTGATAAACACAGATATAACCGTTTTAAACTGAAATGATTCAGTTCATTGTTTTTGTCCCGAGTACCTCCGCCCTTCCGAACATGCCAATAATTTGATAAAAAGTAGCATACTCCATTCACAGAATGCCTGGAAAGGAAAACGTATTTTAATTTATAAGTAGTCATATACATTGGTTTTTTTGAGCTGTTGTCTGTTGTCTCTTTCCTTTACAACAACGAGTATTTTTATAACCCGTTACCCATCACGATTAAAAAAATTCATTAACATTGTACACACATATAGTAGATACGTCTGTTTCGTTCGTCAACATCCGGTACATAATTTGCTATATCTCAGTTTTACATTAGTATTTATGGTAATACGTTCACATTTCATTTTATTATATCTGTAAATCATTTATAGTGTCTATTCCCCCGATATTTATGAAGTTTTGCCTGTCTATTTTGCATTTTACATTTTGAATAATCAACTGCTTCCATATTGTGCATTTGATTCGTTCGTACAGTTAGTCAGATATCCAATTATCTCTATTTGGGCTTAACATCCTGAGCTAGCCACATGACGCTGAAATAAATACACGACATTTAAAACTAAGGCACTAATACTGTGAACTCCCATATAACGTTAAGCATGTCCTGCTACGCTAGCAGCATTTGTCACACTATCAGTGAGTCAATTAGGGTTTAATGAAATATTATCTGGAACGGTAAGCATGTCCTGCTACTCTAGCGGCATCGGTCGCACTATCAGTGAGTCAATCAGGGTTTAATCAAAAACGGGTATGTGAAATCTGTGATGATATGAATATCATTCAGTGTTTTCCACTAAACCAAACCTTATCTGTATGAAAGTTGTGAACTATAAAAATTACTGAATATTAAACTTGCTTGATTATTGCACTCCACGGCATGGGTAATCATTTATTGACGATATTGTTTTTTTCATTTTTAATGGGATAATTCCGATTTGTTAATTTTCCGGTTACAACAACAGATGTATTGACCGACTCATATTTTTTTCTAAATAAAACCTTCAATCTAGTTTTATTTAACTCATATGGGACTCATATATTGTATATTTCGTTATACACTCGAACCCGCAGAAACTATTTACCAGAAATTTGTATACCTTGAAAATGTCAAGAAATTCTTAAAATATGCATACAGCTCATTAGAATTATTGCAGTTGAACTTAACATGTGATCTCATGTTCATTCACTCCATATCCTTTCGTAAAATATTTAATACAGGAGTTTGTCTTTTATTGCAGTGTGGAGTTGGTAAAACAATTCCCCGTGGTAGACATGTATGCTCTTTATTTTTCTTAGATATGATGTACTTGTGCATGAGATAATATCGCATGTGTACACTTTGTTCAATTTCTATTATCTAAATTTATGGAAATTCTAAAACCTAAGGATTAACTCCCTCCATCGTAGTTTTGTCCTTAGCTATATCTGATATTACTGAATATTCGGATTTCTTTTAGTTTTATGCATTTTAAACATTTTTTTTTTTGAAATTATAGATTACCTTTGTTTGGGTTCTAGTGCTGCTGATGAGGAATTAATTTCCGAAATGGCCATACAGCTCATTAAAATTATTGCAGTTGGAGTTAACATATGTGTTATGATCTCATGTTCATTTACTCAATATCCTTTCGTAAAATATAGACATCCCATAAGACGCACGAAACAGAAAAAATATAGTATATTCAGTTGAATAAAAAAAAATTGTTCCCCTTTGCAAGATTGCATTGACATAAATGTCTTGACTACTGCAGACTACATATAGCTATTAAACTACCATTTGATACCATTTTCTTGACAGGAAAATTTCTTGTAACCCTACCACAGAATATACATTTTGAAGATTGTTCCATGAATGTAAAAAATAAAGTAAATGTCTTTTTCTGGCATGGGCCAATATCTTGTGAAATATATATACTTACGATCAATCACTGAAAAACATAAAAACAAATTTTTAACATTATAATCGCTCTATATCAACGTTCATTCACACAGTATTACTTGCTATGAGAAGATTTATACCCTTTTGTTTGAATGTTATTTGTTTCTTCTTGCAAAATGTCACCTTTTATGATGTTTGAAACATGTCTTGGTATCTCGTTTAAACTAACGTAAATACAAGTTTATCAACCAGGTATTGTAAGAATTTATTAATAATCTTTAAACAACATATCAAATTCTCTGTCTTCTTCTTATTTCAAAGATTCCAACTCACATTGAAAAATTATGCATGAAGTCTCAGTGTTTTACTTGTACACTAAATATTTATTTGACTTATTTTTATAATGAACAAAACAAATGTGAAGACGATAAACTATATAACGTGATGAATGAATAAAACTTTTATGTCTAATTTAAATATGTTGAAATTTTAAAATGTATGTAATGATCTAAATATAAATATCAATAATCTACAAAAAGTCTTATGTGGGTTCAATTTTTGTTTAAATTTGGAATCTTTCTAACAAATGAAATAATGTTCTGACACATGGAAATAATTTTAATCTTCGTTGCAAAATTGTTGGCCGTAAGTCGTTTCTCCTTATCCTTTACTTTATCAAATTCAACGATAAATAATTCTAGGTTTATGCAGTAAAATGTTCATATATAATACTGTAGTTCAATTTGCAATATATGTTGTACACGTAGTCATCCTTTAAAACTAATTCCACTGAGTCAGATTCAAAATTTAAAAGATTCCATTTAATTATCACAAATGACATGTACAAAATATTTAATAAGATTTGACAAAACTCATAAACTTCGATATACAACGACATTGATTGAGTAAAATTGAGTACATTGTAAAGGCGTTTATTGGTTATTTGTTCTATCTGATTTTTATTCGTATTTCGGTTTATGGACTTCCAAATGTTTCGATTTTATCTGCACTGAAACGACAAAAATTGTTGAAATTCGCATATGCAGAAACAGAATGCACTGTAACTTGGTAATTTGTTATTTATTGCCACTGCGCCAATGCCTCTGCTGGTTACCTGTTATTCCCCGAGGATATTCACCAAACCAGTACCAAATACTTCGTTGCTGGCCCGAAAACCGATTTTATTTTGGAGTTTGCAATATTTGAATTTTTGAAAATTTTGTTTCAAACTAAAGAGTATCTCCCTCTTTCAAAGCTCTGTCCATATCTGATCTTGGCTCTTCCATTCAGAACTGGTTTACACGTATTTTTTTGTATTTCCGTCTAAAGAATTCCAAATTTTTGGATTTTATCTGCACTGAAAAGACATAAGTTGTCGAATTGTACATATGCAGAAACAAAATTCACAGTAACTTTGATATTTTGTTATTTACAAACAAAAGATGTCAAACACGAGTTTTAACCCCTAGAATCGTAAAATGTAATAGTTTGATGGTCTACTTACATTTTTCACAAACTTGTCCTTCGTATCCTGGTGTACACATACACTGATATCCAGTAGGACTATTTTTGCATGTCCCATGTCCATTGCATGGATCTGGGTTACAATCTACAATATAATTGATAATAAAGATATTTTGATTGATATGAAAGAAAGGCTAAATGATATAAACATTATGAAATGCCGGTTAAGTTTTTTAATCACTAGTCAAAGAATACAATTTTTGCTTATGCAAAAACATTTTACAGTACAAGATAAATGTTAAAATGTAAATCCACATACAAAAAAACAGAAAAAAACGTTTTGCCTCTTCTTTTCAATTCTAATACGTAGATATTTTGATGTAATGTAGTTAGTAAATCAATAAAAATTTGCAACTAGAAGTAAAATTGTGTTACAATTATTTGGCTTGGTCAATTATTAAATGCTCCGGAGTGATGTAGTGGGTTTATTATTTGTATAATAATCAGAATCTATAATTGTTTGCGAACAGTAAATAAGTAAATTCATCGAAATTGTTGTGTCTATGAAATTTAGCCATTAAAGTTTCTTTCTTATAGAAAATTATGTATTCAATCATTTTTATTCGTTAATATATTTTTGATCATTTAAGCATACTTACGATCAATCACTGAAAAATAAGGATATTCAGATGTTTAAGAATCTTATAGACCGCTTTCTTATTTCTTTTTATGAATGAATTGCGCCGGTTGACGTGGGTTCAATCGGCGCAAATTGCGTCAATAAACATGGTGACATCAAAATTTTCCGGGAAAATTCACCTACTGGAAAGTCGTCTATTGACAGTTCTGGTCTCAGTTTTGATGCAAAAATCTAATAAATGCAATTTAGTTTATAGCTAAAGACTTGAGAAAGGTCATAAAATATGGCTTCAATTAACTGACATTTTCCGTCAAGGTTCGGATGCTATTTATGGTGTTATTAGTTTGAATTTCACTTTAAATTATCAAAAATACTATCTCATTACTGAAACTAAATCTATATTGTTATCTTTCAAAAATGTTAGAGACTTAGCTTGTATCGCTCGCATGTCAATATTTTCTTTGCCATGCCATTACTGATGACCAAAAATGATGTTTTAATGGCCGTCAAATGTTAAGTTGGTAGCCATATTTTATAAAGATCCACATGAAATGAATTATCTTTGTCTAGAATCTTCCATACATTATTCCAATACACTTAGGATTCAATGTTCAAATATGTTCAGTGCTGGAGGCCATTTATTTTTTTCTTTGATATAAAAGAAATGAATATTCTTTGTAATTAACCTTCAAAGCATCAGTCCAGTAAAGTTAAGTAAAATTTTCTTCAAGTGTTAGAATAGATGATGAAAAGGATAATTTTCCCACAGGGTCCAATATTAAACCTTAGCAGCCATTTTTTTGTCAGATCAGAAAGAAATGAGTAATCTTTGTAAAGAACCTTCCATACATCATTTCTGTAAAAAAATAGTTTGGTTGAATTTTGCCTCAGCGGTTCCAGAGCAGAAGATGAAAATAGTATTTCCCCATAGGGTCAAATGTTTTAAGTTCCGTGGTGGCTTTTTAAAAAAAAAATTTTTTTATTTTTTTTGTCGAAATCCAACGGAAATGAGCAATCTTTGTAAAGGACCTTACATACATTATTCCTGCCCAGTTTGTTTGAATTTAATTAGTGGTTTCACAGGAAGAAGATGATTCTTTCCTTATTGGTCCTATGCTTAACCTAAGTTCTTCGCCGGAGACCATGTTTCTTCTTCGGATGGAAATGTTATGAGCAATCTTTGTAAAAAATCTTCTGCACATCATTCCTCTAAAATTTACAGAAAATTTTCTTCAGTTGATCTGGAGAAAACGAAAAATGTGATTTTCCAATAGGTTCCAATTTTAAATTTTGTTCCATGCTGTCGGCCATGTTTTTTGTCGAATCCAAACGAAATGAGCACTCTTTGTAAAGCACCTTCCAAATATAATTCCTGTAAAGTTTTATTGAATTCGCTTCAGTGGTTTCTGAAGAGAAGATAAAAATGTGTCTTTCTCATAGGCCCTGGCTGCCATTTTTTTTTGTCTGATAGGAACATAATGGGCAAGCGTTTGAAAAACATTCCTGACATAATTCCCGTTAAGTTTGGTTGAATTTGATTCGGTGGTTTCAGAGTACAAGATGAAAATGTTAAAAGTTAACGGGTGGATGACGGACAACGGACGACAGACGACATATACCAAGTGATGTCTGTCATTTTGGGTCCATCAGTCAAGGGATCCACAAAGCCAAACAATTTGTCATACCTTAATTATTCTAAAACAATCGTAAATACCTTTGTGTTCTTGACGTAGGTAACAGCACACACAGAATATTTTGTAATAGATTCACATTTGGGAGTTTGCCATATTTCAATAAAAATACGGTATGGACAGTACATGAAAAATATATCTAGGCGCAAATGGTAACTAGAAAAATTATGACATAGCGTATAGAGTTGCCAGATCAGTTAGATTAGCAATGGAAAGATATTTTATCATATACAGACAATGAGGAAAAAGAATCACGATTTTGAATGAACGTGTGTATAAAGCGCGCATAAAGTAACCTATACTATAATTATTTTTAGAATTGATCTTTAGGAGAAAGGTAAAACACATGTGTTGTCTATTTAACTTTTGAAATTCATTTTTTAAAACATAAACTCAATTTATGCATACTAATTCAATATTCATGCCAACAAAATACATGACAATGGGATGCTTTAAATCTTAGGTGATATAGAAATTGATGTTCGTTTAAAAATTATATTTCAAAGCATGTAAGTTTTAACCAAGACTGTGTGATAAATTTAAAATTTAAATAATGACCTTTTTTGGAATGAATAGAGGCAATTTGTTCCTTGAAATATAACATATTACTTATTATTTAAGTATTAGCCTGTATGTGTTCTCACATCTAAAGATTTAATTTTTGATATATATATTATTGTAGCTTGTGCTTTGTGCCACTTTTTAAAACAAAAACAGTATGAATTTTCATTCAAAAAAAAAGTACGTTGTCCATCCGTCTGTCGGACAGTTTTTCGTTTTGTTACATTATTTATGATTCTTAGGATATTACTCTGTTACTAATTTGGAAATATCATTTTGAATATTTTGCAATTTGTTAATAAGACGATTGAAATATATAATCTATCCTTTCAAGTCGTTGATTATCATAGTTCTACTGTCGAAAAGGTAAACTTTAAAACTTCAAGCTTTAGCAAGATCTTTTATGTTTAACCCTTGAGACAGTAGAATTATGATAATCAACGACTTGCAAATGAAAGATTTTATTTTCCCTCATTCTAAAATTAATGACATTTTCATGTGTTATAGTTTCTATCCCGTCGCGGGCCTCTACAATCAATAATGTGACGTCACCGGATCTGAAATTTACATTGCATGGAAAACCAACAAAAGCAACTCGATCATATGTGATTCAGGAAACATAATAGAAAAAAAGAAGGGAAACGGAGAATGTGTCAAAGAGACAACGACCCAAGGGGAGTAATAACAACTCAAAGCCACCATAAGATCTTCAATGAATGGTGAGAAAACCGTATGATCTGAGTAAATACTTTTAACATTTATACTCAACATAAATTAATTTAGGTATATTTTGCTATTTGAAGGAAAGTTTGTTTGTGACCTTTTCAATATCAAATGAAATCGCGAGACCAGTTAACCCACATAATGGAGAACACTTTGATCTCCCATGCTTTGAAATTGACGAGAATAGCATAAGAATTAGAGAAATAGGTATCCAAAATCATATTTACAGTTGTACACCCTTTATAAAATTATTGTCAAATTACAGCTTCTTGTTTTTGCTTTTTATTTTTGTTTTTTATTTTTGTTTTTGTTTGTTTTTGTTTTGTTTTGTTTTGTTTTTTGTTTTGCTCTCTTGCAACTTTAGAATCCGAATGAAGTAGACATTAAATCTAGTCATTTTAGTCAATCTGCACTGAAGAGACATGATTTATCCAAATGACCATATGCAGATATGAAATTAACAGTATCTTCGGTATTTTGTTATTTTAATTGATGATGTAAAAAAGAGTACAATGATGAACTGATATTGGCAAGGTTATTGTGGAACAACGAAACATGTTTATTGGTATAAGATTAAAACCAATGATTTCAAAATTTTTTCGAAATACTGCCATCGAATACATGCAGATTCATACATCATATGTACCTGTTTTACTACCAAAGTTACCCCTTTAAAATATATAAAAAGTCTTCTCTATTTCTGCCTAACACTGACAATTATGCAATGTCAGCAGAGGAATGCTATACCATAACAGTAGGTAATGGAGTAACAATTTACCTACCTATATCACACTTTGCCCCTTTATATCCTACTTGACATTTGCAGGAATATCCAGTTAAACTGTTTAGACATGAACCATGTATACATGCGTTTGGACTGCAATCTATTTATGTAATGAAGATCAGTATAGCCAGAAAAAAATGATGTCAAAAAGTCATTTTGTGGTAAATTTACCATTTGACTATTTTCTAGTTGTTGTCTGAAGCTTGTTATCGAACTATTAAATGTACGGTGTATAGTTTCTTTCACTTCATTGATTCCTTGATTATTGTACGTAGCTAAATACAGTTATACAAAAATACAATCGATATATCCCTCAATGGTATTGGTATTGCATTTTGGTCTTTTCTCCGATTTTGATGCTCTAAAATATTGGTCAACCTTTCCTAGCGTCCTTCACCGCTGATGGGACACCGATTGTCGAAATAAAATTACTATTTTGTCCTCTTGAACTAATTGTACACATCTCATGACATTCCATCGAAATCGAATCACAAAAAGTTGAGTGAAGGACATGTTTTGTTAAAGAACGTTATGTTATAAAATGTATACATGAAACACGTGTCTTAGTGTGATAGATCAATTTTGAAACTAGTTACGCTTAAAGAACATATCCTGATACACACAATTTTTCATACTTAAGGTTACTCATCAAAGGTTCTATAGTCTTTTCGCCGGACAGCAATTTGCTAAATGTCGAAGAGCGATATTCAGTGTAAAGTTAAGGCAGTTTT